>JBBPBX010003909.1:0-14128 GCA_038048925.1 Garcialebias charrua | reverse complement strand
GTATGTTGTGTTACAGAGTCAAATTGTCTCGAAAAAGAACGTGCACAATATTTTAGCAACAGCGCCTGCCGTAAAGCGTGACTGTCGTAAAAAAGAAGTGGAACGCAGCATATTAGCTTTAAGTGGTCGGATATATATGTGTATATTTATTCTAAACACAAACGGGAATATTATATTAACTGTATGTTGTGTTACAGAGTCAAATTGTCTCGAAAAAGAACGTGCACAATATTTTAGCAACAGCGCCTGCCGTAAAGCGTGACTGTCGTAAAAAAGAAGTGGAACGCAGCATATTAGCTTTAAGTGGTCGGATATATATGTGTATATTTATTCTAAACACAAACGGGAATATTATATTAACTGTATGTTGTGTTACAGAGTCAAATTGTCTCGAAACAAAACGTGCACAATATTTTTGCAGCCGCGCCTGCCGTAAAGCAGTGACTGTCGTAAAAAAGACGCGGAACGCGGCAGCTTGAAGGGAGGCAGCGATGTCTGTCGTGTGGAGATATTTTAAAGTGGATGACAAAGATATTGCGTTTGCAAACTGTGAGTTATGTACAGTTCGTATTTCAAGAGGAGGTACAGACAGTTCGTATTTCAAGAGGAGGTAAGGAAAAGGCTGCATTTAACACAACAACCTAAGTTTCTTATTTGTTTACATGCCTGCTCAGTATTTTAAGTTGAGCTGCTTATTTTAAATTAGACATTTTTATTTCATACTGTTTTTTAAAAAAAAAATCTTATTACGGTACTTGATTGTTCAATCTACCTCACAGAAGTATTCTGTTAAATATTAAGGTAAATAATATAAAAATTAAGGGACATCTAGATCTGTTTCTTTTTTTTCCCTTCATTTTAAAAATGTATTTTAGAAGTATCGGATCGGGACTCGAAATTGGCCAATTCTCAAATTAAAGGACTCGGACTCGGACTCGAGGCCAAAAAAACCTGATCGGGACATCCCTAATTGGAATGAGCCAGGTATGGAGGATGAACGTGATTTTAAGTTTCTTTTTATGAACAACCTATATTCAGAGATTGGTTCAACGGCCAACCTCATGGCCGACTACAGAGAAAAAACCATGCGTGAATTAAAGGAGTGCGCTATACGTGTTTTTGAAACATACAAGCGACACAAGAAACCCGTAGAAGTGTATCCAGGTGAAAAGGTCAAATACCAAACGCTAGACCTTGAAGGAGCAAGAGCGCCAGCTCACTCTTTTAAGGAAGGCGAGAATAAACAAAATTTCCAACCTGACAGACCGCAAAATGAAGGTGTCCGCTGGAACAAAGACCAAAAGGGGTCCAGAGACCCTAAGTGGTACAGGCCGCATCAAGAGGAAGAACCCCATCATCAAAAAAGGGGGGCATTCCAAAAGAAAAAGAAATATGGGTCCCAAGGAGACTCATATGAAAGAGGGTGGTCCCAGAGGGGACCCCCGAGCAATGCGCCAGCTCCTGCACCTCAAACTGAACAGTCTGGGGCGAGGAAAAACCCACAGAAGTTCCAGAAAAAAGGCCCTAAACCTCTGTCCTCAGAAGAGATGGAGAACATACGTCGGTTGTTAGAAAGTTTGAAAAAAACAAACAAGGAAAACAAACCTGGAGTAATGTGTAGCACTATCATTGATAGTAACTCAGAGCACACAAATAACAACAATGCCACGATTGCTGACAGTCACCAAGATACTGATGGTCAGGATGCTGACAGTCAGGGTACATACAGTCAACAAGACGTTGACTGTAACCATGACATCATTGTTACAGAGTCCGAGAGCCCCTCATCAGAAAAAGGGGGGGAAAGCTCACTCACCAAAGACAATGACTCGTCACAGACCGATCACTCAGACCCATGTGTGACTGCACTACCAGTACAGGTGAATGAAAATCACACAGACAATGGTAGACGTAACAAACGTCGGAAAAAACCTGATAGGTTCCTGTGTAACATTATCAGGAAGGGGCCCGCTAAGAAGGCTTACCTGTCAATCACTTTAGAAGGGGTCCTCACAGAAGAGGCCCTCCTGGATGGTGGGGCTGACATAACCATTATGTCTCCCACACTGTTGAAGGAGCTACGGATAGCCGCTAGCGGTGTTGACAGGGAAATACCCCTCAAAGAATGTGCTGTAGTATTGCAGGGACTCTCAGAGACGAGAACAACCCTAACAGCTATAGCCATGGTTCATATGCAGATTGGTGAAATGACGCTATACCACCCGGTACACGTGTCCGCCGTTGACTCATTCCCATTTTTGGTCGGCCAAGACTTTATAAACCGCTTCGACGCGATTATAGATTATGGCGATCAGACAATGTGGACCAGAGTGAGCCAACCACTGCCAATCGATATGCCTACACAAGGTGACACTGACTGTCTAACAGCAGGTACCGCGGAAGGCACAAAGGGATCCTCCAACGAGAGCACAATCCCGGTAAGTGAACCTTCAGCAACAGGTGAGGCAGAAAAGGCCCAACAAGAGAGCCTCCTCTGCGAGCTGAAACAGTCAGCACTCACTGAACACTACCTACCACAGGTAGTCAAAGGTGTTGAGATCCAAGGATCCCACACCGATGATGCTGTTCTGTCTCCTTGGACGGAGAAATCAGCGATCAGCCAAGCTTTCTATGGAACCTTGGTTAAAAAACAGTTGGGTCTAGAAATGAACAAAAAGGCTTTCCGCTTTTCGTTAGACCCCAACGATAAACAGGTAATGACCGCAATAGGGATCATTGACCTGAAACTAATCTGGAACCAACGAGAACTGGATCACCCGTTCCTCGTGGTCCCGAACTTACCACATGCAACCTACATAGGCTCCGACATTTTGGTAAGATTAGGTGTCCGAGTGGACATCAACAACAATGTACTGTGGTCACTAGACACAGCCACAAAGGACTCTCCTGTGCTAACCACAGAGAACCTTAAGGCTGGACAGACCATTCCAGAGGTCTGCCAGATTGCTAACAGCCATAACACTGCGGTACCACCTCAGGTTATGAACAAGCCGGTGATGTGTCACATCATGAAAGGACAAGCTATTAGCACAAAACAGGCATACTTTCAACCATCTCCTATGTTTTTCAACTTAGGACTGTCCATGGAGGCCACATGCCAAGTGACCCTCGACTGCAGAACCACGACTGTTGCTATGTGCAACACAAGCACAGAAGAGGTACTGATCCCAAAAAACACACAGTTAGGATGGTTGATCTCTACTGATTTTCATGATTTTGAGCTAAGCATTCCATTTCTGGGAGGACTCCCAGAAAACTTGATCCCAAATCAACACACGGGGCAAGTCTTGTTCACGAAACCAACACAGGCCATAGCTCTTTTCTCCCCCACTGAGTCCGACCAGGACACTGTCCGCAGGTTCGGTTTCAACAAAGGAGACAGTCTATGCCCTCAAACTTACAGTGCACTACCTGTTGACAGGTTTTACGACACTGAAGGGGACTCACTGGAGCTCCCCAAAGAACAAGAACCCCTCTCAATTGCTTCACAGATTGACCAGGTGGTCGCCCAAGCCGACGCCCTGAAAACTGATGAAGAAAGGGACAAACTTCGCAAAGTTCTTCTAAAATATGAGAAATCATTCTCAACTGACTCGATGGATTGTGGGTTGACCACGCTCCACACAGTGAGCATCCCAACCCCGCCTAATGCTCCCCCTGCATTTGTCAGACAGTACAAGATTCCTCTGGCAGCACATCAACCTATCAGAGAAATCATTAATGACCTGTTAGAAAAAGGTATCATCCGATACTGTAACAGCACTTACTCTGCGCCTTTATGGCCGGTGTTAAAACCAAATGGTAAGTGGAGACTCACTATAGACTACAGAAAGCTAAACAAACAAGTTCCCTTATCCAGATGGCCTATGACGCAACTCCAACAGGAACTGCCCAAGGTCACCAATGGTAAGTACTTCTCGACCCTCGACGTCGCCTCTGGTTTTTGGACCATCCCTGTGCGCGCCGAGGACCAGTACAAACTAGCTTTCACTTTTGGTGGCCGTCAATACACCTTTAACAGGTGTCCCTTTGGCTACGCTAACTCACCTGCAGAGTTCAACATCTTCTTGAACAAAGCATGTCCAGACGCCCACGAGCGTGGGACACTGATTTACGTGGACGATGTCCTTTTGAGGCAGCCAACACTGGACTCACATTTGGCTGAGATCGACCACGTTCTGAATCAACTAACAACTGCTGGTGCTAAGATATCACTGTCAAAATGCCAATGGTGCAGAACCAAGGTGGACTACGTTGGCCTACTTGTAGGTCCAGACGGAGTACAACCACAGCTGACTCGCACCCAAGGCCTCGACAATCTCAAAGTCCCCACCAATCTCAAAGAACTACAAAGTTTTCTGGGCGTGTGTAACTACTCGAACCAATTCATCGAAAACTATGCGGACCTTGCGAAACCACTGACTGAACTCCTTAAAAAAGACGTACCATTTGTTTGGACTGACAAACAGCAACAGGCAATGGACGCTCTTATAAACAGGATCAAGTCAGCCCCTTGTTTAGTCTACCCAGACTACAACAAAGAGTTTTACTTGGAAGTGGGCTTCTCAGCTCATTGCATAAGTGCAGGTCTGTACCAGATACACGACAGAGACAAACGTGTAGTAGCCTACGCCAGCAAAACGATGGCAGGCCCCGAGTTGAGATTCTCAGACTGTGAGAAAGCTTTACTGACCACAGTGTGGGCAGTTAAACATTTCTCCAGCTACATTGGTGGACAGAAAATCATTGTGGAAACACAACACCAGCCAGTGACTTTTCTTAACAGTGAACGCATCAGAGATGGTGTGGTGACAAACTCACGTGTTGCAACGTGGCTCATGGCGCTTCAAAGTTTTAACCTAGACATACGTTATGGTCAAAACAAGAAGTCTCATCTGGGGACGGACTTGGCAATCTGCCAGAAGTGTACACAAGATGTACCAGCCACCCAGCCGCCGGTTGAGGTAAAACCCCCAGTAACTGAAGACCCGAATCACCACTTCTTTGATGACAATATCTGCAAAGATATGACAACATTGTACGTGGATGGATCTTCATTCCTCCGCGACAAAATCTGTAGGGCAGGTGTTGGAGGAGTTCTCCTCCAAGACCAAGAACAGATAACTTTCAGCTACAAATTAGGATCTCAGACTTCTCAGTACGCTGAGATTGCAGGAATCCTAATAGCTCTCCAGATGGTAGTAGAACGCTCCATCAAGACGCTAGTCATCTGCACTGACTCTAACTATGCTCGTTTGAGTTTCGCTTGTCACCTCGCTGTGTGGAAACAGAACGGTTTCCTAACAAGCGACAGAAAAGTGGTCAAACACAAAGAGCTTTTCATAGCGTGTGATCACTTGGTGACATCACACGACTTACAGATCTACTGGAAGAAAGTTCCAGGACATTCTAGAGTCCCAGGCGATGACAAGTACTACAATGACATTGCAGATTCCTTAGCCAAAGAAGGAGCCGACGAAGGTCCTCTATGGTCCTTCGACCCCTCCTGGTTAATCAAGACTCTGTCAATACAACCTACAGTCAGGGTAATGGCAGTCACACGTGCACAGGCCGCAGCCAGACCTGCTGACAACGCAGTCTCTGTACGACCTGCACTGACTGACCCAGACATCATCCAACTACAGGAGTCGGATCCTGCTATCAACTCCATGATAACCTGACTGATCCAGAGAAAAACACTCCGTCTAAAAGACAACAGACATTTAAATCAAACTATATTTCATTTTTCTATTTTAGTTTAACCTAAACTAAGTAATGAATGGAGGAATAGTTTGGAATTAGAGGCCTTCGTTACAGAAGCCCTCCAAAATTTTATAGGTACAGATCCCTATATCTAATTTTACAGAATTGATCCACCCCTTAATTGGTAATTGTAGCTGATCTAAACCATGATAGCTTACATACCAGGTGCATATAGGTAGGGCCTAATGTAAAATCCCAATCATAAGCCCACCTAAAAAACCACATAATTGCATGACACATAGAACCAGAGTGGCACTGACTGGAAACCAACCAGCCAACAACCTTCGATGTGGGGACCTGCAGCTCCAACGCTTGGTCTTCAACCTCCATCCAAGGGTCGCCTCCTCTGCGTCAATCGAGGGATCCCCTCTACATGCTGATTATGAAAACAATTGTTGCTGATCAATCAACAAAACTAACCGTTGTGGAATTACTGCTGTGGAATTACCGCTGTGGATTATAAGACTTTGTTTTCCAAGGGATTAAAAGCTTTCCGCAATGGGATTACCTCCGAACAGTATGGAATTTCCAAAAACTTTATGGGATTATAATTTTTGATTTTTATCCTTCCACTTGCTGGATTACTTCAAGATCAGAGACAGTTCAAGGTTTCCTTTCGTGTTGGACCCCATCCCCAAGGACTGGCGATGGCTTCCAAAAGGGGGGAGATGTAGTGGGCATGACCGTGTCCACTTTGATACACCTGTGTATTTTTGAACTGTTCCAGAGATGACCTTTACTGACCTCTCAGTAAAGCAAGACATTTACTACAAATTATTCCATTAGTTGTAATCTGAGAACATAGTCACCAAAAGAGACTATTTCTATCTTTGATTTTATTCTAATGTGATCAAAAGAATATCTTTCGTCATTTTCATGATATATGTTATATGCTGTTATTCTTTTAATATGGAGTATTACTGTGTCACTCCTGCTGTGTTAAAGTTGAAGTCTCGGGTCACAGAGGCCCGACGGTTTTGTTTAGAAAGTCAGAAGACAGTTAATCCATTGTTTTTCATGAGAAGGGCTCCAGCTTTCTGTCTTTTTCTAAACATTTTCCTCTGTTGCTGGCTGTAACCTTGGGTCGTGATAACAGCAAGTGAACTCTTCGATTGTTTCTTCTGAACCAATGAAAAAGACACAGTCTCACTCCTCTCATTGATCTTCTTTTAAGTTCTAAGTTTTGCTGAAACGCTTCAGAGTCTACTGGGAACTTCAAAGAGATGTGAACTTTCCCAAAGAGCTGGGGTACGTTTGGTCAAGAGCTAACGACCTTCGTCTTCAGTAAAGGACTAATAACATGCTGTTATGAGTCCACTTCGAACGAGCGTAAGCTCAAAACTTTGTTTCTTCCTTCCTGGAATAAGTTATCTTGAGCCAAAAAACCACGACTGCCACGGCTTCTGCCGACGAAAGCAAGTATCATCGACACTGACAAGGTAAACACGTGTGGAGTCCAGCTTGGACTTGCGGGACCGACGACTCGTCAGTCCAAGGCTGATCACAGCTCTTTACCAGAACCAAGGCGGACGTCTTAAGGTAAAGGAGCAGCTGTTTGCTTGCTGGAGGTGTGATGATATCTTAGCTGGACGCGTATGGAAGAGTGTCATCTGGTTTCATAAATGCAAGATAAACTTCCTCTCTTAACCTCCCAATTCTTCTTAAATCTTTCCTTATCTCCATTTCTAAGCTGGAAACTATATTTAAGTTAAAGAGCCCTCAGACTAAATATGTTTAACATCCAGTATTGAAGTCTGTTGTGTTAAATTTAACTGTGCTGACGTGTTAAATTGAAAGAAAGTGAAATCATGTCAATCAAGTGTAATGGTGTTAATTTAGTTGATTTATTTTAAATAAATGATAGTGTCTTTGACATATCAAACTAAGTTAACGTCTCTGTCACTTAATGGCTTTATTTATTTATCCATCATAAAGATCACAGAAATATTGGGTAAACTGAAAAAGAAAAGAATCCGTGAAATTACTATTCAATCTGAATAAGTAAATTAATTAAGGATAAAGAGGTCAGCTTAATACTGACCCCTGTTAAAATCCTTTACATCTGGGTGGCACTATATGTGTTTAAAGACACAATATATGGTCTCCCTCATGTTTACTTCAATATTTAGTGAACAAGAAACAAAACCCCATATCTAAATTGAACAGTAAAAGTAGACACGAGTGTAAATACATCAAATGATGAAGAAAAATATAGAATTTTAAATATAGATTTTTTTTTGTAGAATCTGGTTCATCAGAGATTTAATGGTGAACTAAAGTTCATTAAAAGTTCATTAGCATGATATATACCTGTGTGTGTTCGCGGGGGTAGCAACCTAAGTAGGGAGGCCCAGACTTCCCTCTCCCCAGCCACTTGGGCCGGCTCCTCCGGGGGAATCCCAAGGCGTTCCCAGGCCAGCCGAGAAACATAGTCCCTCCAGCGTGTCCTGGGTCTTCCTCTGGGTCTCCTCCCGGTGGGACATGCCCGGAACACCTCACCAGGGAGGCGTCCAGGAGGCATCCTAACCAGATGCCCGAGCCACCTCAACTGGCTCCTCTCGATGTGGAGAAGCAGCGGCTCTACTCCGAGTCCCTCCCGGATGACTGAGCTTCTCACCCTATCTCTAAGGGAGAGTCCAGCCACCCTGCGGAGAAAACTCATTTCAGCCGCTTGTATCCGAGATCTCGTTCTTTCGGTCACAACCCAAAGCTCATGACCATAGATGAGGGTGGGAACGTAGATCGATCGGTAAATTGAGAGCTTTGCCTTTTGACTCAGCTCTCTCTTCACCACGACAGACCGGTACAGCGCCCGCTTCACTGCGGACGCTGCACCTATCCGCCTATCGATCTCACGCTCCAGTTTTCCCTCATTCGTGAACAAGACCCCGAGATACTTAAACTCCTCCACTTGGGGCAGGACCTCCTCCCTGACCCAGAGAGGGCACTCTACCCTTTTCTGGCTCAAGACCATGGCCTCGGATTTGGAGGAACTGATCCTCATCCCGGCCGCATCACACTCGGCTGCAAACCGCTCCAACAAAAGCTGTAGATCACGACCTGATGAAGCCAATAGGACCACATCATCTGCAAAAAACAGAGAAGTGATTCTAAGGCCACCAAAATGGATCCCTCAACACCTTGGCTGTGCCTAGAAATTCTGTCCATAAAAGTTATGAACAGAATCGGTGACAAAGGGCAACCTTGGCGGAGTCCAACTCTCACTGGAAATGAGCCTGACTTACTGCCGGCAATGCGGACCAAGCTCTGACACCGGTCGTACAGGGACCTAACAGCCCGTATCAAAGGGCCTGGTACCCCATACTCCCGGAGTACCCCCCACAGAACCCCCCGAGGGATGCGGTCGAATGCCTTCTCCAAGTCCACAAAGCACATGTAAACTGGTTGGGCAAACTCCCACGCACCCTCCAGGACCCTGCTGAGGGTGTAGAGCTGGTCCAGTGTTCCACGACCAGGACGAAAACCACACTGCTCCTCCTGAATCCGAGGTTCGACTATCCGACGGACCCTCCTCTCCAGAACCCCTGAATAGACCTTACCAGGGAGGCTTAAGAGTGTGATCCCCCTATAGTTGGAACACACCTTACGGTACCCCTTTTTGAATAGGGGAACCACTACCCCAGTCTGCCAATCCAAGGGAACTGCCCCCGATGTCCACGCGATATTGCAGAGTTGCGTAAGCCAACACAACCCCACAACCGCCAGAACTTCGAAACACCACCTCCCTTTCTCTGTTCAAGACCGCCCTGAAAACACATCTCTTTAGACTAGCTTATCATTAACTTTACTAAATGTATTTTTATTTTGCATTTTATAATAATAATAATGAATAATAATGAATTCAATTTATAACGTACTTTTCATTAATGAAAATCTCAAAGTGCTACACACATTTTATAATCTTTATGTATTTGTAAAGGAATCTATGGGCCGTTTGTGTAATTAAACACAAACGAGGTCAGTTTACTGACTTACCTATAGATTAGATGATAGATTTGAGCAGGTTTTAGACTGTTTCAAACTTACCATCAGTTAAACGGGGTCTCAACTTTTTCAGATTAAATCAACAAATCTAACGATGTGATTAGCCAGAAATGTAATTTCACACTTAGACTTCAATTTATGTTGGTCTACCAGAAAATAGACCTTTTATTGAAACTATCACAAAATTACATTAAACATTGGTATCGATATTAGCTCTGATTCTAACTACTATGACAAGAATTCAAATTAAAAACAAACAGACAGTTGGACCTTTCTGTTGGCACATTACTTAAAGTTTACCATGATGAAAATAAACATAAGGAGGAGTTTAAGGAGGAAAGATAAAAGATTGAAAGGAAATGGTTGAATCTTATCTTGAGATGTTTAACCAGAGATAGCACCCTCTGCTCGGTTTCGGCTGGACGTCCGTACCGTGATGAAACGACTTTTACCTTCGTGAAGATGATCCTGTCTCGACTCCGGTAAATTAGTCAAGCCAGACGCGCATGCTGCTGCGTTTTACAGGCGACCCACGTTCATCTTGCCACGGTCTCGAGACCGTCTGCGTCGGCCTCCCAGAGTAATGCCCAGCTCTGGTTTTGTTTCAAGATAACTTCCAGAAAGAGTGTCACCGCTTGGAGCTGTGACACTCGAAGGGGTTCACAGCTGACGTGCTGTTTGAACCTTTGCTGAAGACGTGGGCCCTTGGTGCATGGCCGGGACGTACATCAGCTTGGAGAAAGACGTCCGTGCATCTTCCCTTCTCCCCGAGAACTCATCAGCTCAGCTTCTCCCCGAGAACTGAGTCCCAGCACGGAGACAAAACAAAACCTGCAGGTGTGAAAACAGAGCACTCTCTGTTTGAGCACAGATGAATTGTTTTTAGAACGGACGGGAGACCGAAGATTAAGTTATGTCTAGAACTTTTCTTTCGTTCCAAAAACAGTTCAAACAAATAGAACGGATTGTTCATTCAACTTTAGACACTTATTCTGCAGAGAGCAGACAGTTTAAAGCAAGATCATTCTGAGATGTTCTCTTAACTTTGGCATATTTAAAATATACCAGCTTAGTAAAATCATCATTAAATGACAAAAATATACTGTTGATCAATTCTGAATTAACACACATTAAAAAGAAAGTTCAATCTGATTAATTGGTGTCCATTAATTCAACATAATTCTAACAAAAAGTAGTGTCCACTTGTGTCCTTGAGATGTCCAAGAAAGTGTAACACTGAGAGTTTCAGAGAGATGCGGAGAGGCCCATATTCCATACGGACATGAGAGTGCTGTATCCCTACATATTTTACATTTCAATTTGTCACTGATAATGTTTGCACTGTATTGGTTTGTTAAGTGTCCTTGGGTATCCTGAAAGGTGCTTTTAAATAAAATGATTATTATTATTATTATAACATCCAGAGCCCTAAGGAACTCCGGACGAATCTCATCCACCCCTGGGGCCATGCCACCGAGGAGCTTTTTAACCACCTCGGTGACCTTAGCACCAGAGATTGGACAGCCCGACCCAAAGTCCCCAGGCTCGGTTTCCTCAGTGGAAGACGTGCCAGTAGGATTGAGGAGGTCTTCGAAGTACTCTGCCCACCGACTGACAACATCCCGAGTTGAGGTCAACAGCACGCCACCCCTACTATAAATGGTGTTGGTCGCGTACCGCTTTCCCCCCTGACCTCTCCGAACTCCTCCCACTCCCGAGTTTTTGCCTTAGCAACCACCCGAGCTGCATGCCGTTTGGACTGCGGTACCTATCTGCTGCTTCCGGAGTCCCACAGGGCAAAAAGGCCCAATGGGACTCCTTCTTCAGCCTAACAGCATCCCTCACCGTACATATATATATATACACACACACACACACACACACACACACACACACACACATATATGTGTGTAGCCAGTATTGATGGCACTACTAGGTGGATAAAGTGCAACATTGTAGGGCCATTGTACCATTTACACATGTTGTTCTTTTTTTATTTCTTTTATTTCAAATAAATTACAAGCTAAAAACAAATAAATTACAAGCTAAAAACAGGTGAACCGTTGCTGTTTGTCCTTATCACACACACATACATAATAAAAAACAAATCTTTTTCTGATGGTCACAAAAAAAATTTGTGAAAATGTCTCAGCCTCAAAACTGCAAAAGGTACCAGCAACGCCAAATGTTGCCGGCACCAAAACTACCAACAACGCCAAATGTAGCCAGACGGGTATGGATAAAAATAGGCAACTTTAGTTTAAAAAATAAATAAATAAATAATCTAATTTTTAATAAAAAGGGAAATTTGGTTAAAATAACTTTATTAAAAGTTACCCTTAAGGCACATAGACCCGTTGCAGATGAGGCGTGAGACAAGTTCACACAGACACCAATAAATTGCACAGTTGTTTAATTAAATACTAAATATTTACAGTTTTAAAAAGGTAGTTCTAGCTCAATTCAGTAATAAAAGTGCAATTCAGCAAAATGTTAAAATGGGAAAAACCCACACACAGTCTTTATGGCCAACCAGGAGTACTGTCACCACCTGGAGGGATTTTGTACCAATCTCACAGTAGTCCAGAGTCCGCCCTGGTGAAATCTGCTGCACCCGAAGAGACGCCACTCAAACCGACACCTGTATGATTAGTTGAGCTGGCATCAGTCGGCTCAGCTCAGCCCGCAGGACGCGTGACGTAGCCCACCCCACGCCGTCCAGACAGCGGCACCAAACAGTCCCAGGACCAGCCGGCAGGCAAGGGACGACCCGGATGGGGGCAGAACCAGTCGGGACAATCCAGACCGCAGCAAACACACGGCCACGGACAAACAGGAAGCAGACGGTTGCCAAGGACAAACAGCAGCAGCTACCAAACATGAATATTAATTAAAATCTGAACGTGTAAGAGAACAGAAAAACTGGCGCTTTACTACTCACCACCGTGTTCCACCTCAACAGGAGAGGGAAACAGGAAACTCGTACATGTGGTCGCGAGAACAGTAGATCATCGCGACCTGGTGCACATAACGCTAGCGCGACACAGCCAGCAAACGCCGCCGGAAGGCGGATGACGTGTGTTCAACCCTGAGGACTTGCCCCTTTTATCCAGGAAGCAGCCCCAGACCCACCAATCACATCTCTGCATGTGTGGTGCATTTAATGACCGCAGGACATCCTGCCACATTCACCCCCACAAACTGCATCGACGGCCCGTCGATGACCCAGCTTGCCACCAGGGTCGAAATACAGCGGACATGGTACTCCAAACATTGAGGACTACTCCATAACCAGCGCCACAGTAGAGGCCTGCTGATATAGTTAGAATAGCCAACGTGTATTCGGAAGATACCACTCCGTAACCAGGACCTGCACCACAGTAGAGGCACGCTGATCTCTTAAAAAAAAAAAACGAGTTAACAGGTGAACTACTGCTGTTTGTCCTTATCACAGTGCATGCACAAAAACATTTTACTGCTTGGTCACAATACAAAATAGTGAAAATGTCCCAGCCTCAAAACTGCAAAAGGTACCAGCAACGCCAAATGTTGCCGGCACCAAAACTACCAACAAACGCCAAATGTAGCCGAATGGGTATGGATAAAAATAGGCAACTTTAGTTTAAAAAATAAATAAATAAATAATCTATTTTTAACAAAAAGTGAATTTGGTTAAAATAACGTTACTAAAAGTTACCCTTAAGGCACATAGACCCGTTGCAGATGAGGCGTGAGACAAGTTCACACAGACACCAATAAATTGCACAGTTGTTTAATTAAATACTAAATATTTACAGTTTTAAAAGGCAGCTCTAGCTCAATTCACTGCCTCTGACCATGAACCCGGGGGGTCTCCCTCCGCCAGAGCGTAATTGTAGACTTTACATAAAATAGGTGTTAATTCATTCAGAAAGGCCTTATAGTATTCTCCAGATAAACCATCAACCCCTGGCGTTTTGCCATTTTTAAGTTTAAGAATGCTCTTTTTAATTTCTTCTTGTGTTATCGGGTGTACCATGATCTCAGCCTCATCCTGTGTTAGTTTGGACATTTCAATTGATTTTAAAAATGTTTCTATATTTTCGAATTTGCAAGGTATTTTTTCCTCTTCATATAGTTTTTTGTAATAATCAGCAAATGTTTTAGTAATTTCTTGTGGTTTTGTAAGAGTCCGGTTTGTCAAGGGACATTTAATTTTGCCTACAACTCTTTTGGATTGGGCTTTACGCAACTGAAAAGCTAGTAAGCGACTTGCTTTATTACCATATTCATAGTATTTCCTATTCGTAAATCGCAATGCCCCTTCCGCTTTATAAGTTAGTAAGTCGTCTAATTCCTG
>JBBPBX010003908.1:52963-79649 GCA_038048925.1 Garcialebias charrua | reverse complement strand
TATATATATACAGGTAACCCTCGAGGTACGACACCTGCGACCTACGGCAACTCAGACTTACGATTTTATCATATTTAATAAAAATATGATTAAAAAAAAAAATTTTTTTTTTTTTTTTTTTTGTGTTTAAAAGTTATTAATTTCATGTGTATAGCACTTTGTTGCAGCTGTGGTTGTTTTAAATGGCTTTATAAATAAAGTATAATTATTAATTTTACGTTTTGATAAGAAATTAATCGTATTTACGCAACTTCCGGTTTCCGCTCGCCACTTCCGGTTGCCATTTTACAACTGTACTGCGGTCAATGGAGCTCCGGAGGCTACTGTCAGCTGGCTCCGTGTGCCCGATCAGGGTTGCCTCATACGGATAAATGAGCTGGAAACACTCGGTCAACTCTGTGGACGTCTCAGGTCCGGAGGAGCAGCCGCGGATCGCCCCGCGATCGGCGGCCACAACGCCGCCCGACATGCTAACGACAGCAGCTAACAAAGCAGCTAACACAGGCGAAGACACCGAGCCGACATGCCGCGGAGGATCCATCTGCGGCCGGGAGCTCGCCGCAAATGTCCGCCTGGCAGTCGGGGCCACCGGCTCAAAGTAAGACATTATATTTTTTATTTATTGTGCAGTTCTGTGCGTGTTTATGGCCTTAGTATGTCTGCTTGTTCAGTCTCATGCCATTAAATATGTGTGCGGCGCTCCGTTAGCGGTATAACCGCGACCTATGTCAGAAACGCGGACCTACGATAGGCATGTGTTTTTGGTCCGCGAGGTACGACAAAATCGACCTAAGTCACACACGTAGGTCCCTATCCCTGACGTAACTCGAGGGGTTGCTGTATGTGTGTATGTAGGAAATATAAAGGAAATATAAAGATTGGACTCTGGAGTATTGGAAGAAGGTCATGTGGTCTGATGAGTCCAGATTTACCCTGTTCCAAAGTGATGGGTGCATCAGGGTAAGAAGAGAGGCAGGTGAAGTGATGCACCCATCATGCCTAGTGTCTACTGTTCAAGCCTGTGGGGGCAGTGCTATGATCTGGGGTTGCTGCAGTTGGTCCTGTCTAGGTTCAGCAACAGTATATGAGAATGTCAGCTGACTACCTGAATAAACTGAATGACCAGCTTATTCCATTATATATTTTTTTCTTCCCTGGTGGCTCGGGCATATTCTAAGATGGAAATGCCAGGGTTCATCGTGCTCGAAATGTGAAAGAGTGGTTCTGGAAGCATGAGACATCATTTTCACACATGGATTGGCCACCACAGAGTCCAGACCTTAACCCCATTGAGAATCTTTGCAATGTTTTGGAGAAGGCTTTGCGCAGTGGTCAGAATCTGCCATCATTAATGAAAGATCTTGGTGAAAATTTTATGCAACACTGGATGAAAATAGATCTTGTGACATTGCAGAAGCTTATCGAAACAATGCCACTGTGAATACATGCTGTAATAAAAGCTAAAGGTGGTCCAACAAAATATTAGTTACCTTTTTTTTTTGGCCAGGCAGTGTACAAGCATACAATATACAACTTTGCAAGTTGAGATGACCAAATGCAAAGTCCCCAATTATAGCACACCCTCCCAAAACAGGTGAACATGTCTTTGTTCAGGCTAAGGCTTCACTTGTAAATGAGATCTGTGTTCTCAGTTGAATCTGCCTGGTTAAACAAAGGTTAAGAAAAATAATTATCAAGGGTTTTTATTTAAAGGAGACCACATATAGGTCTTTAAAATTTTTATGTTATGTCTGTGTGCTATCTTGACAATATTAATTCATTTTAATACACAAAATAATTCTTAGATAATCAATTATACCCTTTTTAATTCTGCCATTTTTAACTTTCGTTTTGAACGACCGGTTTCTGATACAAGTTCTGAAGTCCACGCCCTTCAAAGATCTGTTTACGCCCTCTGTAACAGCCAGTATCTGTAATGTGTTGTTGTTTTAAAATTAGCTCTTTTTTTATTACTCATTTGACTTACTGTTAGTGCTAGCTTAAGATAACTTACCGAAACCCGTCTGAGCGCGCCGCAATTTGCTGCTCCTTTTAGCATTAGACCACCCGAATCCGATGCTAATGTTAGCTTGTTCCTCTTCCGGTGTTCGCCAGCTCCGCTCGTTGCACGCGGCGATTTTGGGAGTTATCGCTGTTCCAGTCAAGACAACACAAAGTTCACCAAGTGTCTCCCGTAAATAAATCCGTTTGGAGAAGGTCCTCGCTGCAGCGAGGCTGTACAGTTGAAGCTCTGCTCCATCCGCCAGAAGAGGGTCCCGTCGCCGCCGGTCCCTACGCCGGGGGTCTGCTCGTTTAATTTTTACCGGATGCGCGTTGGGAGCGATCGCAAATACACTAAAAATTGAACTAAAACATAAAAATAACAATTATACTTTATTTATAAAGCCATTAAAAAAACCACAGCTGCAACAAAGTGCTGTACACATGAAATTAAGAACATATAAACAAAAGATGAGATGAAATCATGAAAAACAACAGTCATGTGTTTAATACAGAAGTGGGTTGAGCCTAACCAGGGGTTGCTAGGTGAGGGGCTGGACTCAGGTTGTGGTGGGTTGTGGCTGCGGTTGGCTGCGGTTTGTGACGTCACAAACCGCAGGAAGTGCAAAACGAACTGTATTTTATCAAAGATAAATAAATCTACTTAGAGTAAATAAACCACTGGGTGCATTTTTTTGGCCTTATGACTGTTTTTTTATTAAGTAAATACCCAAAGTTGTGTAAAAAAAAAACATTAAAAAGTGAATTTTGAATATGTGGTCCCCAAAGGTGGGCGAATGAACGCTAGGGAGCGCTAAAGCGCTATTCCGCTTACAGTGGACCTAAACTTTTTGTCAGCGTTTTTGTGAATTGACTAACTTTTATAATTCATAAGCGGATTTGTGCTATTTTTATTTAAAATGCAGTACCGCTAATAACTAATTATCTATCAGTAAAAACCAATAAACTTATTTACAAGCTCTATGCTGCTTGTTTTACCTTTTTCCCCACCGTAAACAGCAGAGAGGAGGAAGGGTTGGAGGGGGGAGGGAGCAGAGGGGGGGATCTACCATGTAGGTAAATGCCTGGGGATCCCATCAGCATGAGGCCCCGGCCCCGCCGCGCCCCGGCCAGTCACCTAATTCCTAACATTGATCCTGCTTGTTAATCTACATTTAACATAAAAATAATTATAGTTACGATGAAAACAATCATTAAATAAGCAATTTAAAAAACGGTTGATTTCATTATCCCCCTACTAAAAATGGACTATTCCATCTCGACAGCTTCCGGGTTAGAGGTGAACTCAGGGGCTAATTCCGTGGCTAGCTGTTTGTGCTGGGTACTTGGACAAATCCTTAGAAAACGCCGCTGTTTCAAGCCAAATTAACGCGGCCGGAGGATTCTATTTTGTGTTCTGTGTACACCACGCGACGGTGAGTCGTTATTTTTATGTATTTTAATTACTTTTCATTAAATCTGTTGAGTACCTATAGACGCTAACTGTGTCTGCCGGTTGGTTGTGGGTTACTAATGGAAATCCTTAGAAAACCCAGCTGTTTCAAGCCAAATTAACGTGGCCGGAGGATTTTATTGTGCGTTTTGTGTCGACCATTCGACGGCGAGTCGTTAGTTTTATGTATTTGGGTTACTTTCATGTATAAATGCCGTGGCGACACACCCGTGTATTTGAGATTTAAACGTGGTTTTAGGGATTAAAAGATCATTCTATTTTTTGTTAATTTCGTGGCCGAATAGAATATATGTACGTAAAGTATTAAATAAATCCTTTGATTTTTGTAATTTCATCCTTTTAGGATCATTTTTGTTACATTTGGCAGTGTAGTGCAAATATTGATAACGCTGCCGGCTATATATAAAAAAATATATATATATATATATAATATAGAAAATATATAAATAGCGGATTGGATTAGCTTCCCCTAATTTTCATAAGACATTTGTGCTTTTGAAATTGTGGACCTAAAAAAATTAATAAGCGTTTTAGAAATTGTGGAACTAATTTTTTAATTAGCGGTGCCCAGCTGTGGTGGTCCCCTTTAATTGTTTTTTCTCAACTTGTCGTTAAAAGGTTTTCAGCTGGTTCAAACAAGCGTCTTTCTTTCCTCTACATCTACTGTTGCAGTAAACATTTGAACATTTAAATTTACTTTAGCCATTATCATACTTTTTATTGTCCTGTTAAATGTTACCTAACAGGAAACCGAAAACACCTGCCTAAAGTACCCAAATTAAATTAAATGCTGTTCTTTTTATACTTTAATACTACTATGGAAAACTACTATGAAAAAACTCAGGACAGTCTTCTTCTTCTTCTTCTTTCGGCTTTTCCCTTTTCAGGGGTCGCCACAGCGAGTCATCCTCCTCCACCTCACTCTGTCCTCTGCATCCTCTGTCCTCACTCCAACTACCTCCATGTCCTCTGTCATGAAAAAACTCAGGACAGTATTACACTCTATTTCATTTTATGATTATGTTTATTAAATGTTGGTGTTGGTAAAACTTTTTATACTTTTTTACTACTATGAAAAACTACTATGCAAAAAACTCAGGACAGTACTTAAAGACCGTGTAAAGTGAATTTCAACATTTTCTTCAATAAACATTATAAATGTCATAATGGTAATCTTGTAAATGAGTAAAAAGTCTCAAAATTGTAGCTCAATTAATTTTGGAGTTATAGAGCAAACTGTGTATAAACATTTTTCTGTTTCAGGATTTTTTAGGCGTGTTTTAAACGTGACCGCGTTTCGTCACGCGGTCCTCATTAGTATAGCCCCACCCCCTGCAGCTCCAGCCGTATAAATTCGCCTCGGTGGAGCCGTTCACTCGCGAATCGCAGATAGCATCAGATAGCAATAGCATAGATATTTTGTTCATTGTTAGCTAGCTAATCAATTATGCCTCGTTCGTGCATCTTCCCTGGATGTCGCAATGGTCAGGGCACCCGTACAAATCATAACATGTTTTTATATTGCGTGGTTTTATGCTATCTGTAATGCCTGGTTAGGTCAATGGATAAAGCACTTGTCTTCCGTCCCAAACCACACGGGTTCAAATCCCGCATGGTACAACTCTTTTTATTATTATTTTTTTTTTATTCATTCCAGATTAAAAACACACAAGAAAACTATTTACAAAAACAGCGTAACTCTTGGAAAAAGTAGCTGCTGTTACAGACAGAACTCAAATAAAAACAGAGCAGGTTTACTGGATCTCTGCTGCCTGCCTCTCCACCTCCACACAGTCAGCGCAGCTGCGCTGAAACCACGCCCACGCACTGACACGCCCCCAGCGTTCCAGGGCAAGGCAAAATCATGTTTTTTCATGATTTTTGAGACTTAATTTTATAAGGTAAACAATGTTTTTAATCAGTCAGATTTATATGGGTGATTAATAACACATATTTATGCCATGTGACAAACTAAAAACACATTTAATTTCACTTTACACGGTCTTTAACTTTTATTATTTTATTTTATGCTTGTTCATTAATTGTTTAGTGTTTAAATGGTTACTGTTGCACCGAGGGACTGAGAGAAATGCAATTTCAATCCTGTGTATGTCCTGTACATATTGCAGTTCTGACAATAAAGTTGACTTTGACTTTAACCATTTTGAGTAAATTCAAAAGCTTGTACTCTGTAAAGGTAACACTGTGATTTTGTGTCACAAATATTATAAGTGATAACTAACTATAGTATGTAGTTACTGAAGTTGAAACGCACAATTTTTTTCTTTCTGGAAAAAAAATGTTTATGAATATGGAGGTATGGACTAGAAAATTATGAGGCTGCAGCATCCAGTCTTGCCTATTACCAGTTCAAATTTTGTAACAATAGCACCTAAAATTCTTATTCTGGACATATTTTTACATTAAAATTTCCATTAACAAAAAAGGTAGGGAAAAAACATGTTTTATGTTTAAAAACAATTTATAGGATACTTTCTTCCAGGTTTTGTATTTGTAAGATAAGTGTGTTTCAGGCAGTTTTAAACATAGTGATTTCATAAATGTGAAGATGTTGGAAATGTTAGACATTTTTTGACATGCCTGTCAAATGTGTGTGCGCATGTGTTTTATTATTGGTTCTGTTTGTTTTTCAATGTAACCAACACATGTAGTTAAATGAATATTTTTGTTTACACAACTTTTACTGCTTTGTGCAGCTCAAACAGCTGATGATAGTTGGCATTGACTGCTACCATGACACCTCTGCTGGGAAACGGTCGATTGGAGCTTTGGTGGCTAGCCTCAACAACACCATGAGCAAGTGAGTATCTACAGGATGGGCAGCTGAAGGTCAGGCAGGATGCTGGTCCAGTTTTATGGTATATTGACAGACGAGCTTGACACATTGTTTAGCGCTGTTGCCTCACTGCAAGGTCCTGGGTTCAGTTCCTGGTTTGGATCTGGTATCTTTCTGTGTGGAGTTTGCATGTTCTTATGTTTGCATTGTTATCTGGGTACTCTGGTTTCCTCTGATTTCAAAATTATGCATGATAAAAAAATACCTGTGATCTCTGGGGTTTCCTGATTGATTAAAGGTTAGTAAAGTTTAAGTGTTGTCTAACCAATTTTTGTGACATCAAAAAGTTTTTGGTATCTTTAAAAAAAAAATTCTCTCTTTGCAAAGATGGTACTCGAAATGTGTCCTGCAGCACAAAGGTCAAGAAATTATGGATGAGCTGAAGATGGCACTAAGTGGCAAGTTGTTTTTTCTCACATTGGCACGCAATTATACAATTTGCTCAATTCTGTCAAAACTGACCTTTACGTGTTGTTTTTAGGTGCACTGAAAGATTACCAGAAGTTCAACAACTGCCTGCCTTCACGCATCATCGTGTATCGTGATGGTGTAGGGGATGGCCAACTACACACTGTGGTCAACTATGAGGTTTCACAAATCATGGACTCCATCAAGTCCTTAGGTCAAGACTATGAGTGAGTTTTTTAATTTTGTTTCCCCAAAGTCCAAGCCCTTCGCTTAAACATATTCATTTTTATTGTTTTTTTGTTTATATGTGCTGACTATTTAACATTGTCACCATGTCCCTTAACCTTGGAATTATATGAAGAGCTAGAGTTATAGTAATCCAATATAACTGAATTGTTTCTTGAGTTCTGGCCTCTTTTGTAGATGGCAAATGAAGGGCTTGCATCACTACAGCTAGAATTGCACGAATTAAAATAGACATGTTTTGATAGCCTTTCCTTCTGCGTATTGATTAAAGGCCCAAGCTGAGTGTAGTGGTGGTAAAGAAGCGAATCAGCAGCCGCTTTTTCGCCCGGATTGGTGGCAAGATGACTAACCCTCCTCCAGGCACTGTCATTGACACAGAGGTCACCCGCCCAGAGTGGTAGGTTATATTTGTTTCTATGTCTCATTTATTTTTTTTTATTTATTTTTTTATTAAATTTATTCATTTTACATCAATACAAAAGAAAAACGATGTATACAATGTAAAATGTAAAAGACGTCAAATGAAAGGTGGCAGAAAGAAGAAATAATCTTATAATATCTGCCCCTTTCCCCAAAGCAACAAAAGCAAACTCAATCTAAACAATCAACTCAAGCAATGTTTTTCAGTAATTGAATGAAAAAAAAATAATAATAATAACTTCGTTAGTTAACGAGAAAGTTTCCTAATACAATGGATTTAACTAAAGATTTTCATATTTTGTTAACTTAGATTTGATCATCTTTTTAAACACAAGCATCAATCTAGCAAATTTAATATCGTTATCTAAAATGTTCCATAAGTCAATTCCCTGTATTGAAACAGTCCGACTCTTCAAACGGGTTCTATACTGAGGTTTTACAAAAACCTCAGTACCCCTAAGAGTATAACAAGACCTTCTCTTATCAAAAAACATTTGAACGTTAGGAGGCAGTAAGTAGTTTTGAGCTTTATACATGACTAATGAGATAATATAATCCACCAAATCATTAAACTTCAATAACTTAATTTGATTAAACAATATATTTGATAGGGGTGTAACGGTACGCTAAAATCACATTTCGGTTCGGTTCAACTACAATGAGAGCTCGGTGCGGTTTATTTTCGGTACAAAATTATTATTATTTTTTACAAAATAAAGACTTACAAAATGTTTATTTTGAAAACATGCCAAAAATATGTTTGTATTGTATTGTAGTAATAAATAAAAGTGACCCATTTGGATGATATTTTAAATAAACAGCACTCTACAATAAATAAACTACAGGTAGTCCCCGACTTACGAGCGAGTTCCGTTCCTGCGAGGTGCTCGTAACACGGAAATCTCGTAATTTGGAACGGCCGCCACGTAACTCGTAAGTCGCTCGTAAGTTGGAACGGTTTTGCTAGCGCAACTACGAACACTCGTTTTTCATCCAAAAACTGCTTATGAGTGCATAAAAAAGATCGGAAACGTGAGTCCACATGTTTAGCTAACAAAATGTGGTGAAAAAACACAGAAAAACTCAGTATTTTTTGCGTTTTTTCCAAAAAATTGCCAGCTCGTAAGTCCGGGACCTCGTAGGTCAGAGCGCTCATAAGTCGGGGACTACCTGTATATGAACAATAATAAAAATCTTAATAAATGCAATAACAGTCAGAACCAGAACAATAAGCAGCAACAGACTGTTTACAATCTAACTAATCAAGTTTTTGTTCAGTAGCAGCAGTGTGGCTGTATTTGTCCTCATTACTGTACTCACAACTTCTTCTTGGTGCAGGTGTTGGAACAGTTCAGAGTTCAGTTCAGTCATCACTTAGCTGCAGGTGGATTTACCTCTGTCACAGACTGGAAATAAAAAACAAAAGAGATTAAAAAAAACAAGTTAATAAGATTATGATTTAAAAAAAAAAGATTATTTAGATAATAATAAAACAATACCTCTTGAACGGTTGAATCTCTCACTCTTCATCATCATGGCAGGGCTTTAATCTGGTCCAGGGCTTGTTGTTGACAACATCAGTTAGTTTTTTCATAAAGAGCTGAACTTTTTGAAGTGTTGACGTGATGAATGTCTCATAGCGACGCTCAGCAACTTTAAAGCCTGCGCATATAACAACGTTCAGACTTAGATTCGAGATTTAAAAACTCATACAGCTTGTGTTATTGCTCTGGACCGCTCTGATTACCTGATGAAGTAGTTTTAATACAGCTGCTGTTCACGTTCGGATGAAGTAGTTTTAATACAGCTCTTCGTTCACGTTCGGATGACAGTTTCCAGCGCGTTCACGTTTTAGACGTGTTGCTGCTGCAGAGAGCTGCGTCACGTAGCTGCTGCAGAGTCTTCATGAAGCAACGTCCACACAAGCTGCGTGTGCGCTCGTCTTTTAACAAGGAAGCTATAACGTTCACAAACAGGAGACCGCACGAGATGCTGACGGCTAAATGCTGCACGTGCCACGCGATAATAGCTCCGTGCTTAAACCCGCAGAGGAAATTTTGTTCCGCGGTGCAAATATTCCCCTGTTAAGAACGTTTAATGAGTGAAAAAATTACCGAAACGGTACGCAGGTGGACCGAACCGAACGTGGAGTACCGAAACGGTTCGGTACACCCATTACAACCGTTACATGCCTAATATTTGATGGATGAAACAATATATTTATATTGATATCAATATTTATATTGATATAAACTATGGGGACATTTCGTTCTGTCACACCCTGCCCAGTAATTCATCAAGATTCAAACCGTCAGTAGTCGTGAAGTTCATTAGCAGGAATACAAAAAACTATGTTATGCAGAATAAAAGAAATCTGAAGGGATCAGACGTTTACATAAATGAACATCTAACAAAAAAAATGGAAAAATTGCAAAGGAAGCAAGGTGGTTAAAAAACAAACAAAAAAAATAGCATCAACATGGACAAGAAATGGATACGTCTTTATCAAAGCAAAGGAAGGGTCTCAGCCTAAAATGATAAAAGAGCTGACGGATCTGGATGAATACAAGAGATGAAAATGAAACAACTCACACTCAAAATGGATAAAATATACAGTGAAATGAACAAATACATTAGAACATGACAACATACGAAGACTCAGAACCTAAAATATATAATGTTGAAAATGTGATTGATGCAAATTTTTTCCTGTAATAAAAGATAGCGAATATTATAATGAAGAGCAGTTTAACGACATCAATATATCAAATGGAGTTCTCTCTATTATTCACTTTAATAGCAGAAGTATAAATGCAAACATATCCAAAATAACAGATTACTTAAAACAGTTAAATAGAACTTTTACAATAATTGCGCTGTCAGAGACATGGCTCAATGATGATAACACAAGTAATATTCACATCGAGGGGTATGAATTATATCATATGAACAGAAAAAATAAAAGAGGCGGTGGAGTCGCTCTATTTGTCAATAATGAAATAAAATGTAAATTAAATTGTGAAATGTCAATAATAGTTGATAATATTATGGAAATGATAACAATAGAAATAATAAACAAAAACGATAAAAACATAATAATAAGTTGTGTATATAAATCACCAGAAGCAAATATAGAAATATTCACGGATAAAATCTTGGAGCTAATGGAGAAGAGTTTTAATAAAAATATTTTTTTGTGTGGAGACTTTAACATTGATATGGGAAATAAAACAGATTCAAATAACATAAGCACATTTATAAACTCAATGTACAGTTTAAATATGTATCCATTGATATCAAAGCCAACAAGAATTACAACTCATAGTGCCACAATAATTGATAATATTTTCACAAATATAACAAATGGGGACGTGACAGGTGGTATCTTAACGACCGACTTAAGTGATCATTTACCAGTTTTCACAATCTATAAAAATGATCAAAGCATCACAAAAGCAGTCCCAATGAAGAAAAAGATCATAAACACGTCAAAAAAAGTTTTGGAAAAATTGAAAGAGGATCTAGACAAACAAGACTGGAATGATGTGTATGTTGATGATGCAAACAGAGCATATGATGAGTTTATGAATATCTTGGAAGCTCTGTATGAAAAGAATTGTGTGCAAACAAATTACACAAAGAGAAATACGATTGATCAACCATGGATGACAAAAGGGTTGAGAAATGCTTGTAAAAAAAAGAATTATTTGTATTCATGTTTCTTGAAATTGCGAAGTCAGAGCGCTGAAGAAAAATATAAAAAGTATAAAAATAAATTAGTAGGGATTATAAGGAAACATAAGAAAGAATATTATAGTAAATTATTAGATAAAAGTAATGGTGATATGAAAGCAACATGGCGAGTAATGAATAGTGTCCTGAAGAATCATAAAGCAAAAACTGGTATTTCAAAATATTTTGTAAAAGACAACGATGAAATTCATGATGAAAATGAAATTGTTAATGGATTTAATCAATATTTTGTGAATGTTGGATCAAGCCTTGCAGCTAAAATACCAAAAGTAGATAAAAATGCGATCCACTCAATTACAGGTTGTGCAAATAGTATTTTTCTAAATGGAACTAACAAAGAGGAAATAATGAATGTAGTAAAACATCTTACAGACAAGAGATCTAAAGACTGGGTGGACATGGATATGATGTTTGTGAAGGACATAATGAGCCATGTTATTGAGCCGTTCACATACATATGTAACTTATCATTTTCAACAGGAATATTTCCAGATAATATGAAAGTAGCTAAGGTCGTTCCTCTTTTTAAAAATGGTGATAAATGTGTATTCAACAATTATAGACCTATATCCTTGTTACCACAGTTTTCAAAAATTCTTGAAAAACTATTTGTAAACAGACTAGATCAATTTATAGATAAACAAAATATTCTAAGCAACAGTCAGTATGGGTTTAGATCAAAAAACTCTACATCAATGGCTCTCATGGAATTAATGGAACAAATAACTACTGCTGTCGATCAAAAACAATATTGTATCAGTATTTTTGTTGATTTAAAAAAAGCATTCGATACTATTGATCACACCATTCTCCTTGAAAAACTGAACAAATATGGTATTAGAGGACCAGCATTACAGTGGGTATCTAGCTACTTAAAAGATAGGAAACAATTTGTACAAATAAATGATGTAAGATCTGACCTCTGTAATATCACATGTGGAGTTCCCCAAGGCTCTGTACTTGGACCAAAGCTTTTTATTTTATATGTGAATGACTTGGTAAATGTGTCAGGACTCCTTAAATGTGTACTTTTTGCTGATGATACCACTTTTTTCTGTTTAGGTGAAGATATAGAACAAATGTTGAAATTGATAAAGACGGAATTTGTCAAGATACAAACTTGGTTTAAAATAAATAAATTATCATTAAATCTAGAAAAAACTAATTACATGATATTCGGTAATAAAAAGAAAACTGTTGATGTTCCACTCAAAATTGAGGATGTTGAGATTTGTAGAGTGAGTGAGGTGAAGTTTTTGGGTGTTATCATTGATGACAAACTGACATGGAAACAACACATAAATTCTGTAAGAATAAAAATAGCTAAATCGATTGCAGTACTGTACAAAGTCAGAGACCTATTGAATGATAAAGCTCTGTATTTGTTGTATAACACAATCATTGTTCCACACTTAATCTATTGTATTGATGTTTGGGGGAATGCGTGTAAAACAATCACAAAGCCTATTTTTGTATTACAGAAAAGAGCTGTAAGAATTATCACTAGAAAACATTACCGTCATCCATCAAGTACATTATTTTATCAACTGAAGTTATTGAAGTTCCATGATTTGGTAGACTATAATATTTTATCAGTTATGTATAGAGCTCAAAATAATGCATTGCCTTTAAATATCCAAATGCATTTTGTTAAAAGACAAAGTTGTTATAATCTTAAGGGGACAGAGATGTTTGTAAAACCACAATTCAGAACTAGTTTGAAGGGACGTTCTACCTCAATCCAGGGAATTAGATTATGGAATGGCTTGGAGAATGTAGTTAAAAATGCCAAGTCAATGTTTACATTTAAGAAAATGATCAAAACAAATGTGTTAAAAAAATATATGTGAAATAGCGTAATGTGTATTGTATTAGTTAGAAAATTAGAAAAGAGTTAGTCATTTTGTACTGTTGGTTGAAGATTATTATTGTTTAATCTGATTGTTGGAAAAAAGTTGGTTGAAGATTATTATTGTTTACATGGTTGATTATTGTTGTTTAATCTGATTGTTGGAAGTAAGGGGCAGATATAATAAGATTTATTCTTCTTTCTGCTACCTTTCATTTTTATATTTTGTACAATATCATTTATGAGATTGTCTTGTATTGTTTCTTTTGTAAAAAAATGAACAAATTTAATAAACATAAACATATTTGATGGATGACGATGAGGTTTTCCTAAAATAATTCTCACAGCTCTCTTCTGCAAAATAAAAACAGGCTTTGTAATAGTTTTACATGCCTTCCCCCAAACTTCAACACAGTAAATTAAATGTGGAACAAAAATTGTATTATATAACAAATACAGAGCTGTCTCATTCAAAAAGTCTTTAACTTTATACAGTACCGCAGTAGATCTGGCTAACTTAATTTTTACCGAATTGATGTGCTGTTTCCACGACAGTTTTTCGTCAATTACCACACCCAAAAACTTCACCTCATTTACTCTTTACTTCCACTCCATCAATTTTTAGAAAGAAATCCATATTCTTTTTTGTATTACTAAACAACATATAATTAGTTTTTCCAAGATTCAATGATAAGTTTGTTTAATTTAAACCAGGTTTGTATTTTGGCAAATTCCATTGTTATTAATGCAGACATTTGTTCAAAGTCACTACCACAATAGAAGAAAGTAGTATCATCAGCGAGCAAGATACAATTTAGCAGTCTAGACACCTTCACTAAATCATTTACATATAAAATAAACAATTTTGGTCCGAGTATCGAGCCTTGAGGGACTCCACATGTGATTTTGCAGATATCCGATCGTATATCGTCGACATACACAAACTGCTTTCTGTCAGTCAAATAGCTTTGTATCCACTGCAGTGCTCGTCCCCTAATACCATATCTGTTTAGTTTATTAGCAAGAATAGTGTGGTCAATTGTGTCGAATGCTTTCCTTAAATCAACAAATAAACTTATACAGTGTTGTTTATCTATGGGTGTGGTGATTTTTTCTGTTAATTCTAGAAGTGCCATAGATGTGTAATTTTTTTGATCTAAATCCATATTGGCTGACACTCAAGATGCCGTGTTTATCAAGAAATTTAAACTACCATATCCATATGAACCCAATCCCTTGATCTCTTGTCAGCAAATCCTTCGACTATCATAAGTATTTCCTTGTTGTCAATTTCTTGTAGAAACATAGTATCTTCACAGTTTTCAATCAAATAGTCCACATTACTAGCTGTTATCTTGACAATCCATAACAAATGACTAATTTAGCTGACAAATTTACTAATTTAGCTCATTCATGTTGTAGTAGGAAAGTCACAAAAAACTTTATTTTTTGTAGGTACGACTTCTACATAGTGAGCCAGTCCGTTAGGAGTGGAAGCGTTGCACCAACACACTACAACGTTGTGTATGATACCAATGGTCTGAAGCCTGATCACATGCAGCGCCTCACCTACAAGCTGTGCCACATGTACTACAACTGGCAGGTGGGCTGGTTTTAAATTTTATATAATTCTGAAAATGTTACAATACACTTAAAATGTTTGTGCTTGTAAAAGTGAATGAAAATTGCTTTAAAATAATTACATTTTAAAGGTTAAATCTGTATCACTTTCATACACATATCTTTACCGGTAGACATGAAGACATTTTTCATGTTGTCCAGCAGACAGTCTACAAAATCTGGTTGTAATATCCTGTCACGTACATATACGTGCTTACGTTAGAATGTACGTGGTGACGTAGTTACGTAGTTGACGCAACGTTACGTTAGTTACTGTGTTGTTGTACCGACCAGATGAATGGCGGACATGTTGAATAAAAGGCTCGCAGTGAACCAGACCGAATCTTCTACCATCCTTCGATCCTGTCGGTAATCGTGCACTTTAAAGATAGCTGCATCAAAGCTAGACAGCTGATCTTTTACACTGGTTGTCTGCCAAAGTGTTTAATTGTCCACAGCCTTTTCTGTAAAGAAGGCAACCACAATCTAAAGAAAAATATAATGTAAGTTTACCTCAGACTTGTGAAGCTCCAAAATTCACAGTTGAAACCCGTGCCTTTGTGTAAAAAGTTGTTTTTCTCTGCAAAAAGAAGCTGAGAACTTGTTAACTTATTTTTTTTATTAAAAGCTTTGTGTCAAAAATGCTATGCTAAAGAGCTCAAACCACTCATGATGCTCCCTCACAATCCATCATTTGGTTAAAACAGGCGTACTGCCATCTGGTGGTTGGAAAAGGCACTGCACATGAAAAAAAACTATAATTTCTTCTTAAATTTTACAATAATTACTAATATTTTCAAATTTCAAACAATGTTATTGTTTATTGCAATAATTTCTGAGACAATTGTCCAGCAAAATTTGTTATCGTGGCTGGCCTATTTATCATCAGACTTTGCGAGAGAGACATTTTCAGTGTATTTTAGGCAAGGATTAAAGCAGAACAAAAATCTTGTGATTGAAATTTTTTTTGTACACCTAGAGCACCCCCTCAATACTACACATCTGAGAGCTTTTTCATGCATACAGGTCACTTTTCACCTCCACAGAATCGCCACATTGTTGGAGGGGTTTGAGTACTCCTGTGATCCCAGGACCTATGTTGTTGGGGGCATCAGCCCCTGGTAGGGTCTCCCATGGTAAACAGGCCACGGAGGAAGTGTTAAGAGTAAGACCAATTCAAAAACATGCTGAAGAGAACAACAGATACTTTAGAAAACCTTGGAAAAAGAAAACCTGGGAGGGGGGTGTGGGGGCTCGCCAGCGAGCGCCTGGTAGTCAAGCTTTGGCTCCTAGGGAATTCTTGGAATTTGAATGGGCTCTTTTCAGGGCCTCTATTGCAGATGCAGCTTCCAGCAGCTGTGGCCTGAAGGTCTTTGGTGCCTGTCGTGGCAGGAACCAAAGGACCCGCTGGTTGACACCAGCGGTGATGGAGGCCGTCAAGCTGTAGAATGAAGCCTTCAGGACTTAGTTGACACATACAGGTCCTTCTAAAAAAAATAAGCATATTGTGATAAAGGTAATTATTTTCCATAATGTAATGATAAAAATGAAACTTTCATATATTTTAGATTCATTTCACACAAACTGAAATATTTCAGGTCTTTTATTGTTTTAATACTGATGATTTTGGCATACAGCTCATTAAAATCCAAAATTCCTGTCTCAAAAAATTGGCATATTTCATCCGACCAGTAAAAGAAAAGTGTTTCTTGCTTCAATGCGGCGTGGCATGGAGGCAATCAGCCTGTGGCACTGCTGAGTTGTTATGTAGGCCCAGGATGCTTCGATAGCGGCCTTAAGCTCATCCAGAGTGTTGGGTCTTGCGTCTCTCAGCTTTCTCTTCACAATATCCCACAGATTCTCTATGGGGTTCAGGTCAGGAGAGTTGGCAGGCCAATTGAGCACAGTCATACCATGGTCAGTAAACCATATACCTGTGGTTTGTTGCTGATCACTGCTGCATTCCGTGGTCATTCTCATCAGTTCGGTTCAGCTATAATTCACGTGCTTAAAGCTGCACTATGTAACTTTGTACATTTGTACTTGTAATGTCTTCAAGTTACAGAATTCACAAAATATAACGATGCCTTTTCTCTCAAAATTCTAGACCAGTGTTTTTCAACATTTTTTGAGCCAAGGCACAGTGTTTTCATAGAAAAAAATCCCGAGGCACACCACCAACCAAATTGTAAACATAGATACACTGTATCCGTCTATACAGTACTGTATTACTGTATCCGTCTATACAGTACTGTATTAAATATATAGTAATTCTTATCAAAGTGTCTTGAATAGGAATGAAATAAACACAAAAATTTATTTTTATCATATTTTATATTTCTTATTTCAAATTGCACTTAACGTCTTCAAAAATACACCCGAACAGTACCACAACAATGTGGTCTTAAATTTAAAGAGGTTGTAGAAGGGGGGGGAGCTTTTTTGATAATTTCCAAGGCACACCTGACGATCACTCGCGGCACACTAGTGTGCCTAGGCACAGTGGTTGAAAAACACTGTTCTAGACGATATGAATAAAAGAAAGATTCCAGTAGCTGTGTGTTTAATTAATCATGTTTGGATTTATGTTTGTTGTGTTTATTTCTCAGGGGATCATCAGAGTGCCTGCTCCCTGCCAGTACGCACACAAGTTGGCTTTCCTTGTGGGGCAGAGTATTCACAAGCAGCCCAGCGCGCAGCTGGATGACTACCTGTTCTATCTTTAAGAAGAAAAAGAAAAACAGTCCGTCAGGTTCAAGCTAATGTTGGCTTATTCAGAGTCTCAAGTTTATGTTGACCTGTTAAAATAAGCTTCCCTTTGTTCAAGACATTTCTTGTTAATCTAGTAATTTTTTTATTTTATTTTTTAAGTAAGAAATGCTGTCTCATCTTAATTTTATTTTTATTTTTTCCATGTTTAGTGGCAAAAATATTTATTTAAGTGATCTTTCAGACAGTTTTGTTTTTGTTCTTTAATGTGCAGAGTCAAAACCACCAGAAACATTTTAAGGCTCATCAGCTCTAAAGGTTCTTACCAAAGATGTTAAATAAATTGTTTGTTCAAACTTTTGTGCGTCATCTCTAATATTTCAAGGCAAATCAGACACACACGTGACAAAATAATAAATTTATTCAGGTATTTTCTGTTTTAAAAAAAGATTGCACATGCACACCCACACAATAATTTGTAACCATCCGTATAGGCTGATAGTTCTTGTCAAAGCTAGCACACAACTGCAGACAACAATATGGTCTTAAAGACACCATGGGGAAAGCTTGCACTGTTGGATTATAAAGTTAAATGTACAAAAAAGGCAGTCTGAAAATCAAGTATAAACATTTAAAAACAATTTTACAAATGGACAAAGTACAAAAAGAGCTCCTGTCACTTAAAACAAAATCAATGTCAGTGGACCTTGTCCAGAAACAGGAAAAGATGTTTCTCACTTTATTGTAGATTATTATGGCTGCTCAGCCAAAAATTGTAAAAGTATTTGACTGTTGCATACATTTTTTTTTTTTTTTCCCTTTTGGCAGTTTCACTTAAACTCTTAACTAGAAAACAGGCTCTGTTTTACGATGCAGTGAAATGGGAAACTGAGGGTGTGGATGGAGGCTGACTGCTTCATGCACAAAGTTGGATGTCTGCACAATCTGTTGGGGCAGCATTAAAGATACATTGGCTTTTAATTCATTGTACATTCACTACTCTACATTAAGGTGTAGATATTATATTCACATACAGTACTCATTCTGCACCGACAGTTTGGGACACTGAATAGGCATCAATGACAAATTGACTAAAATCTGAATATAGGGGCAGCAGAGGTGGCTTCACCTTACTGCTATGAAGTCAGCATTGATCTCAAGGGTTGCATGCAAAGGAATGCAACACGATGTGCTGATATCAATAACTTGTTTATATTACATATATTTATTTAATACTTTTAAATTTGGTATAAATCAAAACATGACATTTTCCCAAATTTTGTATTGACTTTAAAAGTTAAATATTTTTTAGCATTCACATTGAACGATGAGCAACATCACAGGAGGCTACAACGATGGTAATGCTGGCTCTACAGATGAGATGCATCACCTTGGAGCTGAGTCAGAATAAACATCTGGTTCATGGACAGTAAAACTGCTGGACAAAGAACTAATAAGGCCAACACAAGGAGGTTAGATCTACTGGGCTTTTACTGCAACACCCTGTGTTGGAGACGATGTGCTTGAATTTACCATGGGGGGGCAGGAGAAGTTATTTGATTAGGTTCAACAGTGATATGGACATTTTTCACTCAAGGGTTTGAAGGGAAGGTGCTAAGTAAAGCACACAACCCTCAGACGTGACAGTCCAAGTCTTGCATTATATGTGTAGACTGAAAGACCTTTTCATTGTTTTATTTAATGCCAACCGTGATGGTGTGCAAAATACTCAGTTTGCTGCAAAATGTCATCACTAGAGACTTGGAAGTCAATCGCACAGACACCGTCTGACGCCGAGGCTGTGGGACCATAACCGGAAATTATTGAAAATGGTGTTTTTTTTTTTTTTACTGATAACAAAATACAAATATTCTGATACACATCAAATGTTGAAAAAATAAAAGCTTTTGCTACGCTCACAAATGCCAACTGCGCTGCATTTATTTTGATGCTTTTACAAGGGAAGTGGATGCCACTTTCTGAATGCTGTAGAAAAACCTTATTTTACAAGTCTTTGTAACAGTGTCTTCCCTTTGGAGAGCAGTCCCTTTTTCTTTTTGGAGGAGTACTTGTCCATTGCGGCCCTGTAGGGACTGCCGGGCCCCACGGGGCCGGAGCCAGGGACGTGTGGGCGCACTGTGGGAGAGGGTGCTCTTCTTTGCGGAGATGATTTTTCCGGTGGAACCTAATGGGAGACCCGTAGGGGACAGTTGAGGGTGTTAAAAAGCCAACCGTCTCACACCAGTCACTACCCCCACCCCCCCATTTCTGCCTGAGCAGGGCCATCATAGTTTAAGGTCTACCCCCAGATCTTGGTACTCTGTTGTGGATAAACTTTCCCTCCCACCCCTTCCGAGACAGGAACAGTGGATTTTAATAAATTAAATAAGTATTCTACAATAACACATAAAGTGACATGACATTAGCTAACTTCATCAGTGTAAGGTAACATTTTCCCAACTACAGCTAGTAAATGCAGGGCAGCTGGTTTCACACGAACATATTTGCATTTTAGGACAAATGATCACATTCACTTCCTGTTAAATAGATTTACTGTACAACTGAGTTACAAAGAGACTACATGTCACTGTTTTCTGTAATCATGAGCTAAAAGGCTCTCAAATTGCACTTTAGGACACATTGAAGTTTTGCACACGGCCGTATCTGGGTCGATATTTGGTCAGAATTTACAGTCCAGTGCAGAAAATGTGAGACTAAAGTGAGATTGTCATTCTTATAGCAAAGAAACTCACTTTAAGTTGAAATCTTAATAAATAAATGCAATTTTCATTACAAACTTAATATTTGTTGGTTAAATACCACTGAGTAACATTCACTGAATCGTGCTATTTTTTGTGCTACTGGGTGACGTGGCATTTAGGTGATTTGAGCCACAGCCTGCTGTCACTTCAAGAAAAGTTGCAGTCTCGCTTTAAATATACTTTAGTTGACCATTTATAAGTTTCAGAAAAATAGTATGGATTTAATATAACATTATTTTAGCTGCATTTGTAGCATCTTATGTAAATAGAAGTACTGTAGTAGTATTTTTACTTTTTAGGGGGTCACCTATGCTTAATTTGTGTTACTCAGTTTAAATCTCATTTTCCAAAAGGTTAAAACCCCAGGAGAAATCCAACTAGTAGAGTGCAATGCTTTGTAAAAAATAAATGCTTGTGCACAAGACACCATATCAAATGTTGAAACTGAACATTTTTGCATTTGTCTGAAATAGAAAAATATTGAAGTAAATATGCCAACAAGACAAGTTCATTGAAAACGTTTGGATGACTACATGCTTTTATTTTATTTATTTATGTTAACTTAAAAAAAAAAAAAAAAAACTATTTCCTGACCTGTCAGTTTAGCACTTTAACTTTCTCTCTTGAGCTGCTGTATAATTTTCTGTTTGGTCTCGCTGAAATAAGTAAGGCCTTCCCTGAAAAAAAAAAACCAAACCTCTGTGACAGATGTGAATGCCACGCAGCGACGATGGTGCCTCCACAGATGTTTGAGTTACTTTTGTTACGTGTCTAATCCTTCATCAGACAAGTTCACTCCATTTTTATTTCTGAAAGTCTGGATTTTTTTTTTCATGCTATGTTACTAACCTGTTAAATAATATCACTAGCTGTGAGATGTTTTAGTAAATGTTTGTGATGATTTAATTATTGACATGTTGCCTTTTTTTTTTTTTTTTTTAGATTGAAACGATTACTTTTTAGTTGCAAATTCGAACTGTATTTTCAGTGTTTTGTTTTCCAGGCTACACTTGACAGAAGTCTAATTTTCCTGTCAGTGCTGTTGATTTCACTTTTAAATGTGCAATTGTGGAAGATGGCCTTTTAGCGTATCATGGGTTACAGCAGGAGAGTTATTGCAGGAGACGGACATTGTCATGTACAACACTCAGAGAAACAACTGAAGATACCACACTGGTTGTCTAATGCATTGCCTAGGGTAATTATGCCCACTCAATGTTTAACTAAGATGATTCATAAAACCAGCTAGGGAACAGAGCAGAACGTCATGTTGCATACCAGAAACTAACGATACCCATGCCATCTGCATTAGACGAGGGGAGCGTAATCTTGGTATCCTCAGTTGCTCACTTACGTGACGGAAACAGAGCCTTTAAGGTGTGAAATGAACACTCTTCTTCTGTTTTGCCAAGCAGGTGAGAAAAAGAAATAAAAAAAAAAACATGGTGATGGCATTTCAATATTTAGAACTATGGCAAATTAGAACAGAAGGAAGGAAACATCTGATGACAACTATGAACATTTTGGAACAACTGCATTATTTGTTAAACAAAAATAACATCACATATTTACATTTAGGAGATAAATCCTGAAGTTATTCTCTGATGGCAACATTAAGTGACCTTTGCTAATTTACAAGAAAGCAATTTACAAAACAAGGCATTCAGGAGCAGATACAAAAGTTGTACTATGCTAGACTCCTCTTGGTATAAAACGTTCATGCATCTGGACTATATACCATGCTGAGCTACAGACTACATGGTTCATCTTTCAGTACAACAAAACTATTTACTCTATTAGAAATAAATCCTAACACCATATATTCATAAAGCATCTGTTCCAATGTTACATAGGCATGTGCAAAAAATATTAGCTGCTGTTTTTCAAGACAGAAGTTTAAAAAGTCACAGGAGCATTTCCCCATCAACTTTAATCTCACTGAGAATGCTTTATGAATACAATAAATCCATTTATACAATGCACAACTTCCCCCTTTCACAGTAGTAAACATGAAAAATAAAAATACCTTTGTCAAGTTTTTGTCTTAAACTTTCACTGTTTTTTTCTTCTAGTTATTTACAGGCGACATTCTTTTGTACTTGGCTCAATGAGAGACACACGCACAGACACAAAACTTAAGGGGATAGAGGGAACAGAAAAAGAGTACGTAAATGGATGACAGAGGGCTAGTACTGCGAAGGAGCATGTACCCTTTTGGTCTTTATCCGTGCTGGAGAGTCCTGGGGGTAGCGAGATGGTGAATCTGTGAGGAAAACCTCAACATCATCAGGCACTTCTTCGAGAAAGTTGGAAGGAACGAGCCCCTTGTGTCCGTTGAGCTCGCCCTGCAGAGAAGATGAGCACCATGAGACTCTTACTGCTTGACTTAACTTTAACCGTTTCCAAACAGACAAGTGCCCAGAACTGAAGGGGAGCCATGCTACTAGTAAAAACTGTGACAGAGCTGATTTGTGACCGGATACAGGATTATGCATCTGCTAACTGAGCTGCAGGACCTTTTGGTGAGAGTTGTAACAACTGTGGCTCTTCTGTTACAGCAAGTCATTCTGTAAACTTGTGACTTTTAAAAGATTTTACTTTTTTTTTTTTTAACTGCTTTTTTTAGTTTATTGGAAACACTGTTTTTGCAGGCTTATGTTTTTATCTAATTTGCAAATCCTATTTAAGAATTGTTAAGTACTGTGCACCCTATTGAGCTATATAATAAGAGCTTAAAGCTACTGTATGTAACTTTTCTAAAAATATTTTTTTAACATATTTCTTCACTCTGTCACTATCTCCTGACAGAGTTAGGTAATCTCTGAAAAAAACTATAGTCCTCTGGCTTTTCCAGGTGGTAATAAAAGCATTTCTAAAATACTTATCTCTAAAAGGTAGAGTGTGGATTACCAAAGCTGAAGGGTTATCCCGATTGACATATGCTGCTCTCCCCTTATATTTAGACAACAGAATCTGTAAAGATATTGATCGTATGATTTTTAATTTTATATGGAAAAATCTTACTATATCAAAAAAAACTGTTATGAATAATTATGAATCAGGTGGACTTAACTGTCTGGATTTCTCTACTTTAAATAACACATTCAAAATTAAATGGGCTAAACACTTCCTTAAAAATCCAACCTCTATCTGGAACCTTATACCAAATTACGTTTTCTCGTGCTGTGGTGGCTTTAACCTCATTTTAAATTGTAACTACAATGTTGAGAAACTTCCTGTAAAACTTTCATCTTTCCATAAGCAGGTGCTCTTGGCGTGGATGCTCATATATAAACATAACTTCTCACCTCACAAATACCTCATCTGGAACAACAGAGATATTTTATTTAAAAATAAATCACTATATCTTGAAACTTGGGTTCAAAATGGGATCCTACGGGTGGCTCAGCTGGTTAATAAGGAAGGTCAATTAATCAATTACAATGAATTCTGCTCAATATATAATTTTCCAGTTAGTCTCCAGGAATTCTCCATGGTGGTTAATGCTATACCTTTGGGCACCTTAATGTTGTTTAAAAACACAAATGATACTCTGTCTGTTCCACTCACTGTCCCTGATCCAGCCGAGTCATCTGTGGGGAAAATCTGTTTTTCACAGGAGACTGGGAAGAGCAATAAGGGAATACGCAGGTTGTTTCAAGAAATGACTGTTTCTCGTCCATCTTTAACAATTTACTGGAGCCGTTATGTCCCTGATATTCATTGGAAAACAGTTTGGATGATCCCCCATAAATATTTAATTGTAAACAAGGTGAAGGAAGTGTCATTTAAAATTCTCCATAAAATTTACCCTGCTAAGCACTACTGTATATGGTAAAATTTAAAAGAGACATAAACACTAGTTGCAGCTTCTGTGAGGGCCATCCAGAAACTGTCACATCTCTTTTGGCTCTGTCCCTTTGCACATTTCTTTATTATAAACCTGTTAATCCTCTTTGCTAAATTTTATATTCATAAATGTAAATTTTGTAATAAAACACCTTGTTTCTCAGTTTTTGTTGAAATGGAACTGTATATCAAATCAATAACAGACTACAAATGAAAAGGCTCTAAGAACAATTTCAATATGTACAGTACATCTTTGCATGTTTTTATCTAGTTATCACCCCTGGCTGTTTGTTTGTGTGGTTGTTATATTGTGTTGTATACTTCATTCTCTTGTTTTGATGTATACTTGTTTTGCTTAAATAAAGTAAAAAGGCATTTCTAAAAACCCACAGTGACCTGCCGTTAACCACCCAATAAAAACAGAGTTTTGTTCATGTGGATGGGGTGTCGGCTTCACACAGCTCATCCCCAGCCTGCAGCGCTGGGAGGAGGAGCTAAGGAGGCGGAGTTGCAGGTCAGCCAGAGAGCAAGGGGGAGGGACCAGAAAGGGGTGTCTGTTCAAAAAATTTCTAAGTCCCAGTGTTTTCCAGAAACTACATACAGAAGCTTTAAAGTGTGGCTGACATGATTTTTTTTACTATTCATAAAATTGCTCAAAATATATATCTTTTATCATTTAAATAAGTTCGTTTTTGCAAACAAAATTATAAATCAATTTAATTTTGCTTTAAAAGTGATTTTAAACTTCGCACCGTGTTTACGGGAAATCCGATTAGATGCGGATGCAACATCAGTGACGTGTCGGGCAGAGGGCTACGTCTCTTTAATAGCGGACAATTTATAATCCGACGAATTTAGCAATCTAAGTGAAGATTTTAGCTATTTGTCTTCAGTTTGGGAAGCAGAAAGTTAGATGAACAAGAAACAGCAGGTTCTAATTTAGGTCTGCACCTGTATTTATTTGAGTTTTACCTATTCAGGAAGCGAGTGAGCTCCGAGGCAGGCGATCTCCAGAAAGACGCAGACTGCCTCTGCCCGATACTACGTCACAGACGTTGCATTCGTGTGTAATCGGATTTCCCGTGAATAAACACGGTGCAAAGTTTAAACTCACTTTTAAAGCAAAATTAAATTGATTTATCATTTTGTTTGCAAAAACGAACATATTTAAATGATAAAAGATATATAATTTGAGCAATTTTATGAATAGTAAAAAAAAAATGTCAGCCACACTTTAAGTAAAATGCACTGAGTAAAACAGACACCCAGAAGAAATGGTCTGATTCTGGGTAATTTTGGCCGCATGCAGGCCAGCAAATCAATTATTAAAGGTCCACTATGACTACAGCGGGCACCAGAGGACAGACATTTGTAAATGTATATACTATATATATTATAATTGGCTTTGACTTTATCCACTGTTGTCGTCACTCTTTGTTAAAATCAGGTCTCTCTTGTAAATGAGTCCCTGAGGCTCAATGGGAGTAACCTGTCTAAATAAAGGTTGAATGAAAAGTGATGGCATCCCAATTGGAGTGAGAATGTTATCAGGCAGTTGCCAGATTGGTTGACAAGGTCACCAGATGCAGACGATTACACGTAGATACATTAGACAGCATTATGAGCACTTGGAGTTTAAAAGGTGTCACATTATAGGTTTTTATGAGATCAGGAAAACAACATCAGCACCTGTAAATCTGAATACCGATATTGGACTCTTTTCAACTTCCCTTTAAGCACTTTGATAACAGTTTCTGTTTTAAATGTGCTATATAAATAAATCTGACTTGACTTCCTGCTTCATACCTCAACCTTTGGTAAGAGTGGTAGATGGGTTTACTGTTTTATGTGTAGACTGTCTTAAAACACCAGAGCAGAGATGGCTGCTTTTCTTGTGGAGCCATAACTAGAAGGTTTGAACTGATGAGTGGTGTCATATCAAGCTTAGAGATAAATCTGAGTTCTGCATTACCGTGGATGAAGTGTGATCCAAGGGGAGAATACCAATTGTACCAGTGTTGTGGGCACATACCAGCATTACTCCTGACATGATGTGAGAAGCTATTGTGTATGCCTTCCTCTGGAAGTGACTGGGGGACACTGACGATACGGCACTACATCTGTGGCATCATACCCCTCCTGAGTCAAACTGGTATAATCAATGAGACAACACTGAGCCCACACACAGCAGGTGTGTTTATGGATGGCATGTTGAGGTTTTTGCATGATTAGCCAGGTCTTCAAGCTTTCTTCAATCGTATCAAGCCGGGATTAGTTCAGATCCAAACTTTGTCTCAGTGCTGATCAACTGGATCTCTGGGACCAGTTACAACAGTTGTATGACTGTTCTGCACTGAATCTATGCTTGCATCCAGGACCAAATGGTTGTTCAAGGTTCTTCATTGTCACTCGCATCACATGAGGTGGAATGAAACTGTACTCAAGGTTCCAGTTGTATATATATATATATATATATATATTTTTTTCATTTACCCTTTAGTCTCATTGAGCCACGAGAATTCATTTTCAAGAGAGACCTGTTTAGGGAGCAGATGGTGGGGGTTAAGGGCCTTGCTCAGGGGCCAAAAGTGGGGCGAATGAGGGTGGAGGCAGGTGTGGGTGTTTCACCTTTTCCACCCACATTTTTTTTTATGTCTGTACCGGGGCTTGAACCGGCGATCTTCTGATCACAGGCCCACCATCTCTAACCTCTATGCTACCACTCCCCCATATATATA
>JBBPBX010003908.1:4349-14455 GCA_038048925.1 Garcialebias charrua | reverse complement strand
TCTGTTGTTTGTTGTCTGTTTGTTGTTGTTTGTTGTCTGTTGTTGTTGTTGTTGTTGTTGTTGTTGTTGTTGTTGTTGTTGTTGTTGTTGTTGTTGTTGTTGTTGTTGTTGTTGTTGTTGTTGTTGTTGTTGTTGTTGTTGTTGTTGTTGTTGTTGTTGTTGTTGTTGTTGTTGTTGTTGTTGTTGTTGTTGTTGTTGTTGTTGTTGTTGTTGTTGTTGTTGTTGTTGTTGTTGTTGTTGTTGTTGTTGTTGTTGTTGTTGTTGTTGTTGTTGTTGTTGTTGTTGTTGTTGTTGTTGTTGTTGTTGTTGTTGTTGTTGTTGTTGTTGTTGTTGTTGTTGTTGTTGTTGTTGTTGTTGTTGCTGTTGTTGCTGTTGTTGCTGTTGTTGCTGTTGTTGTTGTTGTCCGAGGCAGCAGAGTGACAGGTCCTGGTATGGAACAATTTAATCCAGGTGCAGTGACAGAGCCAGGGGGTGGCACCACTGGCCACCCCCTGTGTGCCTTGGCCACCATAGATTAATCTTCAGCCACCCCAGTCATTTGAGGAAACTACTTTTAAGCAACATAAGCATTGTTTTCTCAAATGATAGAAGTGGCCGGTTTACATTTATATGGCTGTGCCCATCTTGGATTTTGATGTGGCACCTCAATTTTTGATAGAGACCTTTATACATCCACAGGAAGTCGGATAACTCGCTTCAAATTATCACAACAGATGGAGGATATTTCCAATCCCCCCCATTATCGTTCTAAAACAAGGAACAACAAAATCCAAGCAGTTAGCCTAAAGCACGTTTAAAACTCAAGCCCTGGCCCTCGTTGACATCTTATCTGGCCTCCATGATGATATGTTAAACATAAAATACTTTTATCACTTGAATTTTGTTCAGTAATATTTGATTATGATGTCAAAAGTGCAACAGAGGACGTCAAATGAGACCAGTCAAGCTCTTGATGAGGAACGTGACCAAGAAAAGATGAGTATCTAATTTGAGTTAATGTAGATTCTGAAACTGGCCCATAGTTTGAAAAAGTTTTTAATTGTGGCCCCCTTTTGTAAGTGAGTCCAATTTTGAAGTGAATAAAACATCAGAAGGAGTATAAAGGTGCAGTCTGCAGTTTCTGTAAAACGCAGCACTTAGAAGAATTTTCAACAGGCAAAGCATCCTGATCCCTCCCCCTCAGAGCCATATATGGCCCTGCTCCCCCTTGCTCTGCTGAAATTCAAATTTCAAGCTCTGTTTTTATTGGCTGGTTAATGGCGGGTCACTGCGGCTTTTTAGAAATGCTTTTAGTAACACCTGGAGAAGCAAGGGGACTATAGTTTTTTCAAATATTACTTTGTCTAACATCAGTCTGTCAGGAGATAGTGACAAAGTGAAGAAATATGTTAAAAATATATTTTTAGAAAACTTACAGACTGCACTACAGAAACTGCAGACTGCACCTTTAAAGAAGGAGAGATAAAAAATGCCATGCCTGATTTAAAATGGCTGACTTCCTGTTGGTTCAGGCCACATCTCTGACAGACCTTTCAGAAGATCTGTTCAGAAGTGCTGCTACAAAAGTTGTCACTGTCAACTCAAAATATTTCACTTTTCACATTTTCTTTTACTTGAGTTTGTGCAAACCCTCAAGAGTTTTTCTGCATCTTTAGGTTCATTTGGCAGAACACAAACAATAATTCATATTACGATTACAAAATGCCCTCCCCCCACAACCTTCTGATCTCGATGACTTCATTAGAAAAAAAAATAGATGAACATTTTAAGTCTTGTGTTCAAAACCATTACTGTATATAAAACGGACAATTATTAGCTTTAGAGCTGCTGAAAAAGACAGTGATGCTTCAGATCTGCGTTGACTTAAGTCAGAGCAATAAACCAAATAATTATATTTCCTAAAGAGGTGAGTTATTCTGTAAAAATGGACGAATTGTAATAAATAAAAAAGCTGTACAATTCTATTGTTCTGCTTCCTCTGGCATGATGTGAAGAAGGCTTGAGATTTGCCCAGCATTTCATTATAAAAGGTTAATGCAAGAGCTGGACCTTCCTTCGCCACTTCACCCGCGCTCGGCAGTCGAGTCCTTTGAACCTTTGAAATATTCACATTTACCCACCTCCATTTGTGTTTGAACACATCATACCAGCCCAGCGAAACTGTTAAAACGGTCAGAATCCAAGAATGTTCCAGCTCAAATGAAAGCCCCAAAAATACAGACGGTCCATCAATTTTTCATGACTCTGCTGTCTGTAAAGCTAATGTACAGCCTGCAGACAGACACTTGTGCATATTAAGTAGAATGGAAATGACAGGACAATTAGTCTCCAAGCTAAGGACAAAGCCAAGCACAAGGATACAACGTCTTTAGCGTATAATAGCCGAAAAGACACAATTATAACAGCAGCGACATAAGATATTGCTTACAAAGAGGCATTACAATATGACCCGACTGTAAATAAGATGGGATGCAATAAAACGTGCCGTCAGGAGGATCATGAAGCCGGCGCATTACAGGAGCCGCTCTCCATCTCCTCCACGACTATTAACATTTTAGAGGGCAAAGCAGCTGGAACCAAAGGTTAATGTCCACGCCATTAGTGAGCGACAGCGCACACGTTTATCCCTGTTGGTTTAATTAAATTAGAGTGAACGCGTAAAAGGGAGATTTATCCCGCTCGTACAGTTACTGCAGCCTTAATGGAGCTCTGCGTTGCAGTTCAGCTGATTTAGCCCCTCGTGCTTCAAAGTGGGTCGTCTTGTAGTTTATTATGGCCTAGTTTACAATGCAGCTTGTAATTAGATCATTTGTCAAAGCGGATGATTGGTTTAGTTTATTCTCGTTGAACGAAGGAGACTTTTTTTGAAAACTTTTCATTTGCTCACAAGAAAATTCTCAACTTGTGTATATTTTTTCTTTTTATTCAGCAGATAAACGTGAATTACAAGCAGCTTCCGGACTTCAGCCCATCAGGAAGCTGACAGGAAGTCAGCTGGTGCAATAAAACTACAGTACTTGTTTCTGTAGGACGCTTCAACAAGCCACATCTTTATTACTGCATGCTTTTGGGAGCACAGCTATCAACAAACTGAGCCAATGAATGGCTTTGTGGGCAGGTGGGCCCAGACAGATTAGATAAATATGGTGATTATACCCCCTCTAGTGGAGGATAGCACAACAACACAACTACACAAAGGCCCTCTGCTCAGACTTTTATCTTCTCCGCCTCCAAAGGGCACAAAGCTCAAACTGAAGAAAACTTAAAATGCATGCATGAATTTGAATTGTGGTTTTCATATTCTATTTCTCAGTGTTTTGTATCATTTATCGCTCAAGTTAAAACACAGAAAAAAAAAACTGTGTGTGAGCCGCTCATATGCTCAGTTTCATGAATTCATCCTTTTCTTTTTCTGGAACTGAAGATGACCAAAGCAGCCTGACGTCAGGAAGTGCTGCAAGATGCACTTTTAACACCGAGGACACCAACACCATATCTGGACTATTGAGAATTAACTTTCCCGTATCTGCTGTTATTAATGTGCAAGCTTTCATTGTAACAATTATTATTATTATTATTATTAGACCTTTATTCATACAGGTTAGTTCCCATTGAGCTTTGAAGACTCATTTACAAGAGAGACCTGATTACAGTATATTCAACATGCAGGCGGATGAGAAAAAGAGAACACGAGGATGGAGGAAGCACAAACAAATCATGTCTCACACCATTTCGTGGATGGGAAACAGTGTGAAATAAAAAAAATAAAATAAAATAAAGACCTTGTAACCTAAAGCTGCAACATTCAATGACATCATAATGCATTTATGCATGGAGGTGGACAAAAGCCGGTGAGTTATCCATAAACACTCCAGAGTTCCAAGAGTTCGATAAGATGGACGATGGGACAATGTACGAGCAATGTGAAAAATTGCACTAATAAAATAATGAGACATCCACTAGACGACTAAACTTGAATTTAAATCCATTATTCAAACAAGCATGGGAAATAAATGACAAGTTGTGCTACTCTTTCTCTTATGCTTCTGTTTGTTGTGAGTAATGTCGTGCGGTCCTTAAAACAATCAATCCATGACTGACATGACTAGATTTTAATTTATTGTAAATGTTACATCATAAAACGTGAAACCTTCACTTCGCCCTGCTCATGTTGATGTGTGCTGCTTCTAAAAGCATCATGTTGATCAGTGAATGTTAGTGAGCAGTTTACGGAGTTGCCCATGGATCATCCTGCTTCCATCTCACCCTATCCCTCCATCTGCACATCCTCCCCGAGCCGTCTCTGTGGTCTTTATCTTTTCTTCCATATTCAACATCTTTGATCTAATATATCCACTTTTCCTCCTCTGCTTGTGTCCAAACCATCTCAGCCTTCACCTCTAACAATGTCTCCAAACTGAGCCGTCCCGCTGATATACTCATTTCCGATTCTGTTCATTTCGGTCCTAATCTGCGTTGCCAGACATGCAATATTTATGGTATTTGGATGATAAATTTGCCCTCTAATTCCAAAAATCCCATAATATACAGTCATATGACTGCTTCAGCGTGTGGCTAAATTTATCACTCAACACAATTAGGATAGGACGTGCAAATATCCAGTGCTAGCTTGTTCATACAACACAATTGGCTCATGTGCATTTTATTTCGTCCAGTTCAGTCTGACTGACATTGTGGACTACAGGTAGTCCTCGACTTACGATGTTTCGCGGTTACGTCACGCATCTCCCATAATTAAAAAAAATTTAATTTGAATTTTTTTATTTTGAAAGCCAAGTTCCGAGTTCCTTCCGGTTTTGACAGCAGTAGCTTGACGGCAGAGGGCCAGACCTGCAGACCTTGGACCGGCAGACTGACGAGGAGGGACAAGCTAACATGCTAATAGACCTTACTGTAAAGCTGTGGACCGCACGAAGCAATGGAAAACTACAGGCAGCTGCAGAGCTTGGAGGAACAACGAGCTAACAGGCGGAGGAAGGCTTCACCAGCTCCCAGTAGGTTATTAACTCTTTTTCTCTTCATTATGGCTCCAAATGTATGGAGCTAACATGCTAACAGGCCTTACTGTAATTAACAGTCTGGACCGTGCAAACTACAGGCAGCCTCAGATGTTGGAGGAACAACGAGCTAACATGCTAACAGGCGGAGGAAGGCTTCACCAGCTCCCAGTAGGTTATTAGTCAAAGTCAACTTTATTGTCAGAACTGCAATATGTACAGTACAGGACATACACAGGATTGAAATTGCGTTTCTCTCAGTCCCTCGGTGCAACAGTAACCATTTAAACACTAAAACACTGAAACATTTAATAAACATAAGCATAAAATAGTAAAAGTGTAACACTGTCCTGAGTTTTTGCATAGTAGTATAAAAGTATGAAAATTTACACCAACACTAAAACACTAAACATTTAATGAACATAAGCATAAAATGAAATAATAAAAGTGTAATACTGTCCTGAGTTTTTGCATAGTAGTATAAAAAGTATAAAAAGTATATCTATAAAATAAACTGAAGGTTCTAGCATTGACATTTGCAAAGAGTGGCAAAGCAGCATATGAGTTAATGTACACAGTATATGTATGAGGTAGTTGATGTTGGTATAGAGGCAAAGTGGCATATGCAGTAAGGCACATAAGGCACATTGGGCATCCTTAAATAAGGCTAGTCAGAGAATACTGTATATGTATCAGCAGTAGTGTAGATATAAAAGTAGTGTAAATGTAAACAGTAGTAATAATAATAATAATTATTATTATTAACTCTTTTTTCCCTTCATTATGGCTCCAAGTGTATGTGTTTTTGATAATTATGTAGGGTACTGTGTTAGGATTGGCTAAGTGCTTGGTAAAATACAGAATTGTACGTATAAGGTGCAGTTTGGACGTATTTTCCGACTTACGACAAAATTCGACATCGCGTAGGAACGGAACTCCCGTCGTAACTCGGGGACTACCTGTATTCGGTTCAGGCCGATGTCTCATCCTGCACTCCACACAAGTACAGGTGCTTTTTTCAACTGGTTTGTTAAATTAATTTAAGGTAAATCTGTATTATAAATTGTAATATGCACTGTCTACAATAATGTGCTACTGAGTGAGTCTTGCTATCTTGTCAATCCTGCAGCTATCCTACTGTTAAATCACTCTTTACATCCCGCCGCCTAAGTAGTTTTTCCAACCCGTACCTCTAGTTGCTGAAACGTCATTGCAACACTTGTTTCCTTCTCATTCATATATGTCTTCTGTCTCGCTTCTGATTTGTATTTCTCCTCTTCAGAGCATACCTCCACCTCTTCAGGCTCTCTTCCAACTGCCATCTGCTCTCACCATACATCACAATTTCATCTTCATATATGGCGACTCCTGCCGGATCATCCATCATCTGTCCGTCACCTTTGTCAGATGTAATTCAACAATTCAACACTTGCTCTTCTCAAGGGCGGACGTCTCCTCTCGGTCTCCGCTTTGCTTTTGCTTTGTCTGTGAAACTGTCTGAGAGCCGCTCTTCTACAAAATCTTCTGAATCATAACTATGGACTTCAGTTTGGTCAGTTGGTCCCTCAACACAACTGATAAAAAGAAGACAGGCTGTAGGCGAGCTGATTTGCCCTGTTGGCATGCACACAGCTGGATATCTCATCGACATGGAAGACTTGATGACGTGTCCATCTCTGCTGTCATCTGTGGATCTTAAGGACACATATTTAATTGGATTTATGATAACTGGTTCCTGCTTTTTGGATTCGGCTGGTTCCTGGTCTATCAACACACAAGGAAGACGTCGGCGGCAAATCTGGACCTGGTCAGGCTGCCTGCCTTACATGATGTCTTGGTTCATGTCTCGAGAATCCAGACTTTTGGCTGAATGGATTAGATCTCGGGGATTTTCTCAGGCTTGTTCCATTTGTTTGGTCATTTTAATTTGGACATTTTCGAAGCGAGTGGACCGACACAGACTGAAGGTAGATGTTAATAAAGTTCTGCCTGTCCCCAAAACAATCGTGTTCATCTGAAATTTGGCTCACTGACTGGCTTTGACAGGCCGTCTTATCTCAACATGGCAGCCCTTCCCGCCCCCCGAGTGTGCACAGATCTCTCCAGAGGGAACTACTTTATATGAACTGAGTGATTTTATCTGAACTCTGCAGTGCCTCTTCGTGCTGGCTGCTCACAACCTTAGCACATTAGTATTAGCGTAATCAAGGGCGGAGTGGCCATCGGGAGATTCGGGAGTTTTCCCGATGGGCCGCGTCATGAATGGGCCGATAGACGCACGGGGAAAATGATGACGGTTGAATGAATCTGCTCAAAATCGACTTGTCCCTGACTTTAGGCTGCAGGCTGCAGCCTCTTAAAGGGAGGGAGCGCTGATCACTTTAAGAGACTGCAGCCTGCAGCCTCTTAAAGCGCTGATCCCTTTAAGAGACTGCGCCGCACTGGGCTGGCAGCTTGGGAGCTACCATTTGATAAAAAACACCCCTGAAAATTCACTGTTGGTTGAGTCCAACCCAGCAGCGAAGCACGTATTTTCCAAAACATCAGGTGATGGAGCAGCGCGGAGTCCAAACTGCTAATTAGCAATAAAAATGGATAGGAAGGGGCCGTGGAGCTGAAAAAGTCAGGTTGAAGAAAAGAAAGGCGTTACAGGAGGAAGCTGCCAAATGTGCAAAGCTTACAGACATTTTTTCAAAGAGACAGAAGAAGCAACAGGTAATATAAATTAAAAACTAGCTTATTAAATTAAGCTAATGTCACAACGTTGTACTATGTCACTAAACATGCATGAAAGTCAAGTGGGACCTAAACTGACAGCCTGAGCCTAATTAGAAATAAAAGCAGAAATATATAAATTGACCAATAAATAAATAAACGTCAAAGGACAATTTAAATTAAAAGATAACTTTATCTCATACCCTGATGCATGCTCAATAATCCAGGTAGAAAAATCTAAAAAAGCTAAGTCTGGTCCTCTGGACATTTTTTGCTTTGTTTTGTTTTGTTTCTTGAATGTCCAGAGGACCAGACTTAGCTTTTTTAGAACTTTATCTCATGTTTTAAAAATTAATTGACCATCATGTTTTTTTTCCAGCTTAGTTCCAACAAATTATATATTTTAATTCATAATTTTACATTTTACTGTGCTTAAAATACCGGTAGGCCTATATATTTTTTTGTTTTTACTTTTACTCTTAGATGACTTGTGTTATGTAATTAAATGTAATTATTTTTTTAATTTTCCACACAAGTCCTTATTTACGTAATGAGGCAGAAATGCATGAGGTGAAGTGAAAACAGGAGACAGAAAAATGTTAAAGCAACACATTTAATAGACAAATAAAAATAAACTCATGCATATGCATACATATTGCAACCAATGCCAAACTTGTCTCTGATTTTGCTTGTCTTGACCCTAAAAACTTTTCAGAGATAAGGCTTAAAGGACTCAAGAGCTCAGCACTTCAAGAAATCAGCAAAAATCTGCTTAGATTTGATGAGAGAGCCACAGTGAGTACTTTACACACACAGAGCTGTCCAGTCTTGGGATAGGCTGAAAAAGTCCCCTCTGGAAGAGTCCACTGTCAAGATGGTACTGAGATGGAACAGGGTTGAACCAGAGATTGAACTTGAAAGCAGGGCTTGTTCTTCTTGCAGAAACTGTGTTATCTGTGTTTACCTTATATTGACACAACCTTTTCACAGATGCCTATATAGGGCTGGCATACAAATATTTGTTGTCTCATGTTGCATGTGAAAGCTTCTCTACTCTCAAGTTCATCAAGAATAGACTATGAAGCACACTTAACCAGGAGCATTTGGAGGCATTTATGCTGATGTCCACAGAGAAAGAACTTCTTATGTCCATTGACAATGACAAAGTAACACATATGGTGGCAGAAACTAGTGCACTTCTTAGGCGCTTACTGATGCTGTAGATCACATGTCAAACTCGAGGCCCATGGGCCAAATCTGGTCTCATTGACATTTTATCTGGCCTCAAATTTAATATTTTGAATGTAAAATAGTTTTATGGTTTATCTTTTTGTCACTGTATTTAGTGCAAACTTCTCATGACAGCTGGCCAACGTTCAAGCCAACAAAATTACGTTTTGAGTTTTTCAGTAATCTTTGAGTCTGATATGGAAAGAGCAACAAAGAATTGACTTATCATTTTCTGTTTTTTAAGTCAACTAATTTAGTTTTTTTCCCACCTGATTTGCTGAATTGTAACAAAATGTAACTAAAAATTATAACCAAAAAAAAGTTGTTGATTGTATTGCAATTAAAAAAATATTATAGGCTACATTTTTGCCAAATATTTTTAAAATGTGAAAAAATGGGCCACTCTTGGCCATTAAACTCCCGGGCTGAAAAGTTGTCCCACTCCGCCCCTGAGCGTAATAGAAAAGTAAAACTTAAAGGCAAGGCATTTTTCTTTTAAATCCAAAAAGAGAGAAATAAATCTGCTTGTTGAATAAATTTATGAAACTTTAACAGTTATTGTTTTTCTCAGATGAAAATGTAATTACCAGCTTGTGTGAGTTTTTTTTTTTTTTTCATTATCATGCTGTTAACCTTCGGCCAAAGATTAAGAGCATGTTAGGATTTGAAGACAAAAAAATTCCTATGTGCCATTTTTCACCAAATGTTACTGTCTTTGTTTAGCAATATCAGACACTGTTACTGTCTTTCCAAACAGGTCTCACTTGTAAATTGTCTTCGAGGCTCAATAGGATCATAGCAGAGCAACACAATAGCAACTGGTTAACTTTGCAGTGGAGAAATGGAAAAAATGGAAAATTACAGCATGAACAATATTTATTGTTTGTGTTGGGACAAGTGTTTAGTGTTAAAAAAATAATGCACTTATAGCATATACGTAGCCAATGTGCACATTTTGTCTACAAATAGAACTTTTAGTTACAAAGAAGACAGGAGAGAGCATTTAAAATACTAACTTAGAACAAAAACAACCTTTATAAAGATAAAGCAATCTAAAAAACTAATCAAAAGAAATATGTACCAGTATTGTGAAAGGTGTAGGCCTATTTCAACAACTGTAGCCTATATATATATATATATATA
>JBBPBX010003907.1:30152-41524 GCA_038048925.1 Garcialebias charrua | reverse complement strand
CTTGAACTTTCAGTTGAAGTAAAGTCAGTCTGTTTTAATTGGAACACATTTCTTTTATTAGTATTTTACTTTTCAAATGTCTGTAATTAGCACATTTTTCCTTGTAAACCATTTGTTTTGCTTTTGTCACGTGGATTTTTTTAATAGACCTCTCAGCCTCCTTCAGTTTTATTTTCTGTAGACAGCAGTTGTCGTCGTTTGACATTTATGCTTTCAGCTACATGTTCTGAGAATCTGTTTGTATAAAATACGTTGTGTATTGAATTTGCACTTGGATTACTGTTGTCGAAGGCTAAAAGTTCTTACTAGTTGCGTCTCTTGTGGTGTAAGAAAAGCTGTACTTCACACTGCTGTTTCTGTGCCTCTGCTTATCAGAAGACCACTATGCTCAAAGCATATCTTTCTTCTTTTTTGTGAAGTAGTATCTACGCGTAGGCGGCAGGAGCTGATGCATTCCAAATCTGAAGGTCATACAACTTTTTACGTAAAAAGACTTTCTTTCTATTCACTCAATTTAATTTCTATTTCTTGCTAAATAGATTTTCTTTGTAACCTTTGTGGCTTCTCGTTGAATATCTGAAGTGTGGCCTCATGTAAGAAGATAGGAAGTGAACAATAAAAACGGGGTGGATTAAGTCTCAAGTTATGCCACATTTGGCTCAGATAACCACCTCCCTGCTCAGCTGAGCATGTGGAGGGAGGCCCTGCAAGAAGGAAACCTGGAAAGAGAAGAGGAGCAGATAGGAAGGTGGAGAAGAGCAGAGGAAAAAAAATTCAGAGCCATAAAATGTGCAAGAGTGCTTTGAGTACCGTATTTTTCAGCCTATAAATCAGTTTTTTGCATAATTTGCATGATCTGCGACTTATAGGCCGAAGCGACGTATTTATGGATTTCTTCCCACATTTATAAACTAATTTTTGGCTGAGATATGACTTGTTTTCATTCATTCGGACTGGGGAAGAAAGGGAAAAAAATAAAAATCATATTCAGCCACTAGATGACAGCAGAGCAATAGAAGTATGGCATGCTGTTATATCATGTAATAGGTAAATGTAGCTAGCCCATCAATTTTTGGCACAACACCGGCCCACATTTTCGGGTTCCGCCCACATTCGGTTGTCAGCAGTGATGCATAATAGATACGACGTATGCAGCGAAGCAACATGTTTGTGGATTTTTCCACGTTTTTACTCATATTTGGACAGATGCGACTTACAGGGCGGTGCGACGGGTACGGTGGAAAATACCGTAATTATTTGCAGTGAGAAAACAAATGAGAACAGGGCATTTTGACCTCCAGATGACTGGGACTTGGGCAGATTTATCTATTGGTTTTGATGTTGCTGGTTAGGATTGTCAGGAAGTGAAACTGTAAGTTTTATTTCCTCCTGCTGATGTGTTGCTGCTTGTCTCTGCACTGCATTCGTTTGTGAGCCAGTTGGATGCTGATGTGTGGTCATTTTGGCCAATTAAGTTTTTAGCCAAAGGGTTTGTGTTTGATCTATAAATAAGATATATTGATGTTTAATCATTTTGTGCATGTCCTGTCATGTGGATACATGTATACTCTGAGTATAGGTTTAAGAATGTTGCCTAGGGGAGAGTGACTGATGAGCAGGCTGATAAGTGATGTGCTGTGTCTGAGCAGGAAGCAGAACATCACGAGGTGCCGTAATGACATGCTGTATTTCTGTTGATTTGTCGACTGTAACCTCGAGCAGCTGTGTTCAGCCTCAGCAGGATGTGATGTCACGTTCATATGCAGAGAAACACGCAGTCATCCATCATGAACGTAGCTTATTTTGTTTGTCCCCCTTTTATTTATTTATTTGAGTTTTAAATGTAATCGATGTAAAATCTGGTAGGCTGATTTTTAAATGCCTATACTGTACTTACATGTTACTTTGCAACTTATCTTCATGCAACTTTGCAGTTAAATATTTTTTTAATTGCATTGATATACTATCTAAAAGTATAAAAAGACACGCCACTTAAACAGTTTAGAGTGAATGAAAAGTTTATAATTTTATTTTCTGTTATCAGAGTTCATTTTTGCAAATGAACTGAAACAAAGAGCGTGTTCAGGTTGGAGATCAAGGTGTGGCAGTGAAGGCAGGAGGAACGGCTTCAGATAAGAAATTCTTTTTAACGACTACATGTGGTTCTGTTACTTTATCTCAGTTATACACCATTTTCTTTACCTCAGTTATACACCATTTTTTCTTTACAACTAAAATGTTGAATATTTGCCCTGATGCATGCTCAATAATCCAGGTAGAAAAATCTAAAAAAGCTAAGTCTGGTCCTCTGGACATTCAAAAAACAAAACAAAACAAAGCAAAAAAATTGTAGAAATGTTTCGTCTTTCGTCCGAAAGACAAAACGTTTCTACAATTGTTGTGCTTTGTTTTGTTTTTTGAATGTCCAGAGGACCAGACTTAGCTTTTTTTAGGTTGAATATTTGGTTTGGATGAACAAGGTGATGCAGAAAATAAACAGTTAAACACAAAGTGTTTTGTTATTAAAATCTAAATGTGAATCTGCTTTAAAGCTGAACTGACATCATCTTGTAACTATGCATATGTAGTAATATAGGCGGGCGGTCAGTTTACTGACTTACCGGTACCTATATTTTAGATGAAAGGTTTGAGCAGATTTTATCTACACAAATCTATCATTAATATTCGCGAGTTCAGTATTAAATTGCTTTGATGTGACTAGACAAATGTAATTTCACGAGAGACTTCAACTTATGTTGATCCACCAGAAAATTAGCCTAGCCCTCGCCTTCCTGCACAGCTCCGCTCAATTCTCATTTCCCTTCACTGCACAGTCTGGGATTTCTCTCATAGACAACGATTTCTCCGGTAGATTTTTACCGGACCAATCAGAGAACAGAAGGGGCGGAGTTTTTGGCCCCCTAACCCATGCCCCCACCTGTCCCAGCGCGCAGAGCCCTATAAAGGGCTCTGCCAGCACGCAGCCAGCGAGCAGCCGCATGTTCTCATTCAAAGCGATGCAGGACTGTTTTATATGTGATATAAATGTATTAATTTCCCCTTCTTAATCCCTTATCTGGAGTTTTCTTTTGTTTTTTTGGCCAAAAGTCAAGTGATCGCTCTCTTCTCCCTCCTCCTCCTCCTCCTCTCTCTCCGCTATGAGGAAATGCCTCAGGTTGTCACGAGAGAATTAAACTCGGGTTTTACGTTGCTGCCCGAGTCCCTGCAGATTTTCTGGTCTTCTGGTGAGCTGGACCAGCGATCCATGGTTTTATTTTATCTTTTAAAAACGTTTTATTAACATATAAACACAGAATATGTAGGCAGCGAGAGAAAAGCTGCAGGAGGCGGAGCTGAAGTCAAGTTCAGCAGACACGGGGGAGACCACGGGGGAGCAGCCATGTATGGCTCTGAGGGGAGGGAGCAGAATGCTTTTCCCTGTTCAAATTTTTCTAAGATCCAATGGTCTTGTTCCTCAGCAGAGGCCAACGCCTCCAGGAGAAATCGTTTTGTATGGGAGGAATGCCAGACCCTAGTCCGAATGCCAGACCCTAGTCCGAAGCAAAGTGAAGGACAAGGGTCTGGTTTTAACCAGGCTACCAGAAAATAGACCTTTTATTGAAACAGTCATAAAAGTACATTAAACATTTGTATCAATATTAGCTCTGATTTACTAACTACTTTGACAAGAATTCAAATTAAACAGACAGTTAGAGTCTAACTCCTGTTGGCACATTTACTTAACAGATTAATGGCTTATGAAAAATAAGAATAAGGAGGAAGAAATAGGATTAAAAGGAGGAAGAAATAGGATTAAGTGAAAGCTAAGTTTAACGGAAGTTAATTATTTTGAAATGACAGGGTGACACTTTTCCCCACACGAGTAAACAGCTGGGCTCCAGCACACTCAGCCCACATCCACGACTCGTTACCTGTTGACGCTTCGTCTCTGGAGATAAGAGTTGAGAAGTATCTGGACACACTCAATGGATTGTTTTTTCCACCAGCCGTCCAGTTGAAACTTCAGCGTGTGTGAACTGATTCCACGATACGAGGAAACTCGCCTCTCTCGGCAGGAAACAAGGCCAGCTCCTGACTGAGCTTTCAAAATAAAACTCCCAGAAAACAAATTCTTTCAGAAATGAGTGAATGAGGCACAGCAAGGCTTTACTGTGACTCTGCTGAGAACGTAGGTCTAATTGACACAATGACCACCACGTTTCCAGCTTTTCCAGAGGAGAAAACCAGTTGTTGAGTTAGTGGTCCCTCTTTGCACTAAAGTCAAAACGGAAGTAAGACTTTATATGGAGGGCGGAGTCTGCCCACCTCCTGAATGGCTATTGGCTGGTTTAACAAAATAAACGAATGAGTTTCAGCTCCCACAGTCGGAAGATCTCTGAAGGACAGTAGGAAAACTTGTTTATAGAATCGGCCAGATGGCCGCTTGTGAGCACAGAGAATATTATGGCTACTTCACAGACAACACAAAAGAAGCTGCAAGTTAAAAGTTTACCCTGAACTTGTGCCTTAGATTCAAAGCCTACTGTACTGAAAAATAAACCAGCAGAAGGGTCAAACTCATGCAAGTAACAGATCATCATTAAATGACAAAAGTATACTGTTGATCAATTCTGAATTAACACACATTAAAAGAAAGTTCTTTCTGATTGATTGGTGTCCATTAATTCAAAATAATTGTAACAAAATAGTGTCCACTTCTCTTCTTCAGAGCTCAAGAAAAGTGTAACACTCAGTTTCAGAGAGATGTGAAGAGGTTTAAATCCCATAACGGACATGAGAGTGCTGTATTGCTACACATCATATTGCACTACATGTTTTATCATTCAACTATGTTCGTTTTTGCAAACAAACTTATAAATATATTTAATTTTGATTTTAAATTGATTTTAAACTTCGCGCTGTGTTTATTCATGGGAAATCCGATTTCACGCGAACGCAGCATATGTGACGTAACGAGACGTAGAAGCAGCCTGCGTCTGTCAGCAGCTTGCATGCAGCTCGCCTTTTTTTTTTTTTTACTTGACAAATGCTGTTACCGGTACGTTGTGTCGCCTTTGGGTGTTCTAATATCATCAGTGAACAAGTGAGCCTTTTCACTTTCCCAAAAGAAGAAATACTTCGTCTGGGAATGGAATAAATAAAGCTGCCACCCCCCTCGGAGCCTCCTCGCTTCCTGATAAGGTAAAAATCAAATAAATACGGGTGCAGACCTAAATTAGAACCTGCTGTTTCTTGTTCATCTAACTTTCTGCTTCCCAAACTGAAGACATGTAGCTCAAATATTCACTTAGATTGATAAATTCGTCGGGTTTTAAATTGTCCGTCTTTATATGTAAATGCAAAACCGCGGAGCCCTCTACATCTCGGTACGTCACATATGCTGCGTTCGCGTGAAATTGGATTTCCCATGAATAAACACAGCTCGAAGTTTAAAATCAATTTAAAATCAAAATTAAATATATTTATAAGTTTGTTTGCAAAAACGAACATAGTTGAATGATAAAACATATATATGTAGTGCAATATGATGCAAGATGATGTCAGTGCAGCTTTAAAGCAAACAAGCAAACAAAAAAGATCCTCATGGCATGTGTAATTCATATGGTGTAACTTTATAAGCCCTGTGTAGGATTTTGAGTTAAAAGTATTATACTGTAATGTAAAGATAAATAATAAAGACCTCTACGTCAAAACAAAAGTTTATTAATCACATATGAAGACCATAATTGCTGCAAATCTATAGATTTTTATGAAAATCATTTTCATAAACACAAGATTTATTTGTTGATTATACAACATAATCACAACATAATCACAAATTATGTTAAGTATTGAAACACAAACTTTATACATTTTTACATTTAACAAACTTTGTTCCACAGCAATAACATTTCTCCACATACTGACTTAAGGAAATGGAGTGAAAAACTTTTCTCAATGTGTAAAAAAAACAACAACCAATAATAATTCTAAACATTTTTGTTTAGATTTTTTTACAGACCAAACAAGCAGCTGCATCTGGAATCAGAGCTTTGATCAGAACTCACTAACAAAATAAGCTTTTTTTAAAAAATCAGTGTTCTTCAGCTAAGTTTACAGCAGTTTATGCTCCATTATCTCGTGATCTATCCTTTGCTCGTCTGCTGAGTGTTAACACTCAATTTTCTAATATTAATTTTCCCAATTTTATAATTAGGAAGACCATACCAATCTATTTTACACAAACATGAAGGCCTTTTTAATAACAGTCATATTCATGTCACAAGTATTTTTTTCTGCCATTAATCAGTAAGGTAAATAACAAAACAGTTATGTAAATGAAGCATGCACACCTAAAAACAAACCTAAATATTTCTCGTTTGGAATGATTTGGCTTATTTGATTGCAAACTGTTTCACTTAAAGTAAAAAAAATAAAAAATAAACAGTGTTTACCTCTAAGAGAAAATCATAAAAATATTGAAACTTTTATGTACAGTACCAGTCTTAATAATTTTCTTAATTGCTGTCTCTAAATACTCAGCACCGAGTCACTAAGCACCGAGTCACTAATAGCCTATCAGATTACTGTATATATTTTTATTTGAATACCAGAGGAGTGAATCGGTTTGTATAATTGAATCGCATTGTTAAAAAAAATATTGCTTTGATAATCACATATATAACTTTGTAGCAAAATATACAAAGTAAAAAGATCATTTAAAAAAAAAAGTGTCTCAAGTTTTGCTGGTTTTATCATTTACTTTTTTGTTATTGTAAAGCACCACATTTCCATTTTGTTTTAGATGGTGTCTAAGAACATGGACACTCCTCTCATTTAGCCGTTACTGGTTATTTTCCTGAAAATTACTTGTGAAAATTGCTTCTCAAGGTAATGACCGAGAAGAATATAAACAAACAAACAATAATCAAAGCACCAACACACAATGTGCACAGACAGTCCATTTCATTGTTTCTTGTGTTTGGTTGAGGAGTGAAACGGTGTTGGTTAAAGTACTGGTAGTTCTGTTCCTGGAATTGGGGTGTGTTTCCAAAGCTGTCGTTCTGGAGACGTTGTTGCCTTCTGAATTCTTGTAAAAGTTCAATAGAGACCTCAAATGTCCACTCAGGATCATAACTTGTATCCTCATTAGAGCCATAATGCCGAGTGATGAAGACTCGATGTATCCGCCTATTGTCGTCCGCACTAAATATGATCCGAGCTGTGTTCCATCCATTGGTCCCTCTCTGGGAGTTACGAACATACAATGGAAGTGATGCCGATGTGTCTTCATGAATATTACCAACTGTGTAGTATTTGCAGCCCCATGATGGAAATTCCAACAAGCTTTCATGGTTTCCGTAATGATGTGAGCCATAGTCACGTTGTGGGTCAAAGGGCAGCCTGATGACATTATTGCTAATCGCAACATTGTCAGCAAACCAGTAAAGTAGGTCTATAATACCTGCGTGCCCTCTTCTGTGATAGTTTTTCAGCTCATCGATGGAGTTCAGACGTCTTTGAGCAGCAGACACAAAGGTCAGGGTGAGGAGTAGAACAGCACAGGAACTTGTGAGTGTTCTTGACATTTTTGTACCCTGTCAAAACATTTTAAATGTTGTACATTAGCTTTCCATACATTAATAAACATTTTATATTCTGATGAGATCCAGCTAACACACCCATAAATTGTAAAATCTATAGGCACGTGTCTTTAAATAAAGTCCCATCTTAAATGTCTTAGATCTTATTACTGTTTTTTCTTTTACAATTTATATTTTTGTTGGATGCTACTGGGACCCTGTGTACACAATTTCATTCCACCACATGTACTACGTACAATGTGAATGACAATAAAGAACCTTGATCAGATATACTTTTAATGCTTTTATTTCCACAATTTTGTTTCTTCTTACACAAGCATGGGATTTTTATTAATGCTTTCAAACTTTATAAAACACTTAAGAACTAACTACTTTGTATTCATCTGTCTTGCACGTGGTTACATTTGGCTGAATTTTACAAGTTAATTGAGCTGACTGACTAATCTTAAAAATGTCTGTGACAAAATGGTTTAACACTAAAATGCCACTGGATTGGGTCATTTTTGATTATTTGCATTCATAGCTGATGTTGGGCTTAAAACATGAATAAAATAAATGACAAACCTGTTCTTGAACACTGATGGCAATTGCCAATTTTAAGAAACATTTTAGGTAAAACTACAATATTAATCTTTGTTTTTGTTTGCACAATTATTACTGTAAGGCAATATTCTTCCCTTAAATTATTTGATCCAAACCTTTATGTATCCTAAGTCTCCTTTTATAGCAACAGCAGCTTTACAGAAGAATGACAGTGTTCTGTAATCCAGTACATAAAATGATTAATAGGAAATAACTGCATTGTGTCTTTTAAATGTTTTCCTAATTTTTATAACATATTTATAGATTGTAATTGCAGATGAAAATCGTCAGTGAGAAATTAAGGGAGCTTACCTGGTTTAGTTGGATCCTGTCCGGTCTCTGTTCTCTTTGTGAGAGCACTGCTTCCCTCCTTTTTAAGTTTCTGTTTCACAGAAAATTAAACTTAAGAAAATATAACGACTCTGCTGCCAATCACCTCAGCAACGCCTACTGTGTCCCGCCCTATCCATTCACTGCCCAGTAATGTACAGTATTTGTTTCAAAAAGCTTCTGCTGATGAGGCAGAAGAGCCAGTTACTTTTTTTAAATATACCAATATTTACCGGTATTTGATTTAAGGCCTATAATGTACAGTACATGTTTCTAATGAGAGTTCTCCTGAAGAACCCATCCAGAGAAACTGACCTTGCTAGGTTTATCTACCTGGATTATTGAATGAATAATGAATTGAGCTTTATTTGTCATTATCTCGAGTACAACAAAATTGCAGAGCCTCTCAAGGTGCTTAAAAAGAAGCGTCAAAAGGAGATGCCGTGAGCCACTGCGTCTGTTCTTGCCGCCATGTTTTCAGTGAATGCGCCGAGGCTGGACAGCTATTCAGCATGGATCAGGATGTCTATTACAAGTTTAAACAAATGAATAAATAAAATAGCTTTTGTATTTGTGTACTAAAAAACTTTTTTCTCACACAAATGCCTATACAGTATTACCAAAGTCTGTGTGCCCGCTAATCTTCTTCCCCTCCTAAGTGCACGTTTGCCAATCACAACACATACCTCAACCTCTACTACGAACACCAACACTGACAAAAGTGCACCCTTTTGGTCTAAATACAGTTGTTTAAAACAGCTGTACTATATTTTGTCATTTCCTATCTGGCAACCCTGCAGAGGAGTCTTCACAAGAGTAACTTCTTTATTAAAGCTTTAAAGGTCCACTGACCTCATCTTACAAATTTTCATGAAATGATAGAAGATATATATATTTTATCATTCAACTATGTTCGTTTTTGCAAACAAAATGATAAAATAATGAAAATTCCTTCCAAACTGAGTCTAAAAACAGCTTTTCTCTCTGAAAATTCCGACTACAAGCGAATGCAACATTTGTGACGTAGGAAGCAGGACCTTCAGTCTTCGTCTGCCATTAACGCATATTCATTCTCAGCCAGATCGCCTTTTTTTTTGGTAAAACTTAAAAAATGCCGGTTCGGTGTGTCGCATTTGGGTGTTCTAATATCATCAGTGAACAAGTGAGCCTTTTCACTTTCCCAAAAGATGTAAGACCTTCGTCAAAAATGGAATAAATAAAGCTGCCCCCCCTCGGACTGAGCTCCCTGCTTCCTGAACAGGTAAGAGTCAAATACATACGGTGCAGACCTAAATTAGAACCTGCTGTTTCTGCTCATCTAACTTCCTGCTTCCAAAACTAAAGACAAATAGCTCAAATCTTAACTTAGATTGATAATTTTGTTGTTTTATTTCTTGTTCGCCATGAATATTTATATGGGGCGTTCTAAAGACGTTCTCCTTCCTACGTCACAAATGTTGCATTCGCTTGTAGTCGGAATTTTCAGAGAGAAAAGCGGTTTTTAATTTTAGACTCAGTTTGGAAGGAATTTTCATTAATTTATCATTTTGTTTGCAAAAACGAACATAGTGGAATGATAATATATATATACATCTTCTATCATTTCATGCAAATTTGTAAGATGATGTCAGTGGACCTTTAAAACAACAGCTTTTGTGAGTTTTTGATTAAAATTGTTATCCTTCTAACACATTTCATGAATTATTGTTTGGGGGTAATTTAACTCAAATTGATAGCGTTTTTGTAAAAAATTACATTAGAAATCTGCAAATATTCCTCTTTTGTTTACAGCTCAGTTTAAAGGTACTATCTGCGATTTCTGCAAAGCCCTGAAACTTAGAAAAATTTTGAACAGAGACCGTTCTCCCTCCTCCCCCTTGCACTCTGGGTGACCTGCAACTCCGCCTCCTTAGCTCCTCCTCCACAGCTTGGCTGTCTCGTGAACGCGCATGCTTGTAAACACAGTTGTAATGGCGTCGGCTCAGTCAAAACACCGGTAAGGATAGACTATTTGCTTCTCAAATCTTTGCGTATTTGTAATAAAGTATCGTAAATTATGTATAACCCTTTCAATAAGTTATGTGTAGCTCTTACTTTGTGTTACATTTTATCTGTGTTATGCAGTTTTGAAACATTGTCGATGGGCTTCCGATGAGGATTTTACACCCAGAGGTGTACTTCTACGTCCGAAGAAGAGGAACCCAGGAACACAGGATGTTCTCATAGTCACCATGTTTTCATGCAAACATTAAAATGATGATTGGATGAACAGTACTGTTGCTTTGTCTTATTCTTCATGAACATGCAGTGAAATAATTTTCTATTTGAAAGAACACAGCGACAAAATCTTTTTTATTTATTTATTTAGACAATAAATACACAAAAAACCTAAATAAATATGTGACAAGGATCATCAAACCGTTACATAACGCAGACTTAAATAACCATAAATAAAGCACTGAGCATCCACCCTGATGTTAAATACTCTGTTGTGTACTTAGTTTGATTTAAATAACTTTTTAATAAAACTGGACAGAAATTAAACAGAACTTAATTAACTCCAAATTCTTCCAAACCTGCAGCCTTCAGGGCAACAGAACAGCAAGCAGGGCCCAGGTGACTGATCTGGTCTTCACTTAAGTGGGTCAGGTCAGTAAATATGTGCAGCTTCTCCAGATTGTCAGCTTGTCCAAACATCTAAAGTCCATAGAGAACCACCTGATCTCCACTCTTTCATTTGTGTATATATATATATATATATATATATATATATATATATATATATATATATATATATATATATATATATATATATATTATATATATATATATATATATATATATATATATATATAT
>JBBPBX010003907.1:19002-29111 GCA_038048925.1 Garcialebias charrua | reverse complement strand
TTTTTAAACTCAGTGCCTCTGTTGAGCTCCTCTCCAATGTGTGGCCAGAAGCAACAAAGTATCTTCACTTCATGCAGCCGAGCCTGAAGGCCTTCATTCAGTGGAAATGACGTGTCAAAACTGCCCGAGGCTCTGTTTCCAATGGACTTGTAAGTCAGTGCTTCATTATCTGCATCATTCCTATAAAGCGCAACCATCACACCTTCTTCAATAAGAGCTGCAGGAACTTTGCTCCAAATAATTCTTGCTTTTCCACCTGAACCTGTCGTCACTTGAAGTTTCATTTTATAACGCTGATCCTGTAGGAGACTTGCAAAAATTCCAGAATAAGCATTTTGCCTATTCTCAGGAATTTTGACAACAACATCAGAATGTTTTTGCCTATTCTCAGGAATATTGACAACAACATCAGAATGTGTGTTCCTTCTTGTTGAAGACTGTCTCCTGTTGTGTTGGTTGGACAACTGCTTTTCCTGGATCACAATAAACAAGAATAGCCCAAGACAAGCAAGCTCTCCCCATGAGTTTCTAATGTATCTTAGCTGGGTGCTATCTGCGTTACTTCCAAAGCGATTTCTGAGATCCATCAAAGAGTTATCTTCCCCTCCAGAAAATTCTCTGATCTGCCTCACAAGGTTGGTATGGACTTGGTATGTATGTGCTGGATTGTATCTTGTCCCCTGATTATCAGATGTTTCAAAATGCTGCGTGATGTAGACCCTCTCTATTTGTAAAGCTTGCCGTCCCACATTCTGCTCTCTGACTCTAAATATGATCCGGTCAAGATTTCTTCCCTCATATCCATATCGTGGATGGACAACATAGGAAGGAAGTTCAGATGACATTTGTTCATTGAGATTACCAACAGTGTAGTATCGGTATCGTATATTTCCCTGAGGAAGTGGTTCTAACAGTCTTTCGTAGTTTCCATAGTGATGCGAGCCATAATCCCCTCGGTTTGGGTCAAAGGTTAGCCTTATGACGTTGTTGTTGTCTACGTCAACCGTGTTGGCAAACCAATACAGTAGCAAAAGGCTGTGTGAGGGTACCGACTCCCCAAATTTGAGTCTCTTTAGATCATCTATTTTGCTAAGCTTTTGTACAGCAGATGCAGATGTAAGAACGAGTAGCAGAGCTACACAACTCGCTATAGCCCCTGACTGCTTCATCCTGCAAGATTTAAGATAAAATATTGTTAATGCACATTAAATACAAAAATGTATATGCATACATGTAAAGTTTACTGTTTTATCAATCTAAAATTATTGTGAGAAGATATAAAATGTAGAAAACAGACTTTGCTTTTTACATTTCTCTCATTTGAGAGATGAATAAACATCAAAATCTTTTGGAAGGTATTAAAACTGAAATGCTTGGGTGATACAGGACAAAAGGAATATTTCCGTTTTAGTAAAACATGGCAAAATTAGGTGGTTTTATCCGATTTGTTTCTTTTAGCACTTACAACTTTTTTCACATTGCCAATTTAGGAAGGTTTAATGCATTCAACAGCAATGACGCAAACTAAACCTCTTTTTTCACATTAACATGGCAAATCTTTTTAATGCCACAACAAATGCTAATATCATTTTAAACTAGAGTTCTAACGTGTAATTATAAAAAATATGACAGACTACAGCCTGCCTCCCCTCCCTAAATTCTGAACAGTGAAGATAAACAATTTATCTTAAAAAGCAGATATATTTTCTGTTCAGGAAAAAAGGTTTAAGTTTCATCATCGTACTTGTGTATTGTTCACAAGGGGGAGTATCTCACTTATTTATAGAGTATAATAGTTTTTAAAAATCTTTGAGATTAAACAAAATCTACGTTCGAGGGATGGAAAAATCACTTGTTCTTTAAAATGGTGTCGTCAAGACTAATTTTAGATCATTATTGCATAAAATAAGATCTTACCTGTGTTACTGTGCTGCTGCTGACGATGCCTGTTTTGTTCTGTTCTGTTCTGTTCTGTCTGTCGGAACAACCAGAACAACCATGCTTCCTCTAGGTTTCAGTTTCCTGGGTAATGAAACCAGATCCAAGTGTTTCCTAAGTAATGAAACCACATCCAAGTGTTACATTCGAAGTATTATCAGGAAGTGTGTTGGTAGAGCTGTTTATTGGCAATGCATGTTTTTATTAGTTGTACTGTTGGAGCCACACCCACAGGTTTCTCTTCCTTAGATCTCTGAAATATTTAACTGTACATCAGTCATTTATGTTTATCATTAATGCAGATGTCCTATCTGTAGCTTTGCTGTAACTACATTCAGACTGAGCAACGACTTTATTATTGTGATTCTTGACATCGCAATTCAGTCTGTTCAGCTGCCTGTTGAGCTGCAACTCTACCAGCAACCAGCAGGAGGTGCTGTCACACAGGCTGTTGGCCTTATACCTGCAGGGTGTGTTTAAGTGCTTTGCTGCATTTATAGTTAAAAATAAAAAAGTTTTCTAGTTCTTGACACATGCACGGGACATTGGTTGGTTGTGAAGCTGCAGAGCTTATTTACAAAGTACTGAGAGTCTCGTGTTTACTGTATGTCTTCCGAACTGAGGAAGTACTTTTCGCTGTTCCCATGGAGTTGGACCCAAGTGACACCCTCCAGCACAGACACACAATGTTTCCATTACTTCAGAGGAGTCTGCTCTGACTGTTATTTTCTGGAACATACTCTTACCCAAGCTCCTAAATTAAATCTTCTCCTGAAATGTTTTTATTACAGTTTGGGAATTTTTAATTTGTTGTTGTTTTTCACACCAACAAAAGTAGAGTTTACTCATTTTTAGGTTATGTACACAAACACACTCTGAACTAAAATTACTCTTTAATTTTATTAAAACATCCTGGATAGACTCATTCTACAGCATCCTAACTAAGTATGTCTTTTCATGCACGGCAACCCATAAAATCTTGCGTTGTAATTGATAAAAAAAATATTAAGAGATGAATGAAAAGATACAACATAGACTTTTTCTGCAGCGAGGAAAAAGCAGTCCGCGACTGAGTCAGCCAATAGCTTAATGCGTCTTCTGTTATGTTTTTTTTTTTTAGTCGTTGAACAGCTGCAAAGAACTCTTGACAGGGAGGGGTCTGCCAACAGTATCTGCCTGCCAACACATGACACCATCTTGGCAAAGCATTATCCACAAACATCAGCCCCTGACACGGCTTTCTGTCATTACAGCCCAGACTCCTCACAATGGAGATCTTTTTGTCTTTACAGACGATGTCCTCCAGCAGAGCATTAATAAGAGTATATCAAGTAAAGCTGGACCAGACAAAAGATGACTCACCCTGCATGCACGCAGGGTTAGAGAGAAGCTCTAAGCTCTAAGAAGCAGCTCAAAGAAGGGAAAAAAATTATTATAGGTTTATTTTGCGTGTTTTAGGCTTGATGTCATGTTAAATCTTAATTTAATTTCTTGGGTCAAATGAAGTGCTTGGTGATTTTAAATTAATGCTATGGTAAAACCCAAGAAGATATGGTAAAACCCAAGAAGATGTGGAAAAGAGTGTTAAACGTTCAGAGTTGACAGCTGCACAAAGCTCACAATGTGTTGTCTTTCTAACAGCAGAAAACACCTCAATTAGCATCTGATTTTCTAATTAGTTTAATCTACCGGTAGGTTTTATGTTATATTTGAGTAATGTTTTCAAATGGGTACTTAGTTACTCTGGCTCATAAACCAGAATAGCTTGAGTGGCTTTTATAAGGCTTTAAAATCCTACAGGAAGTCCTGTGTTTGTACTGAAAAAAAACCAGTTCAAGTGTTTTTCAGTCCACTGAGCAGAAAAAACAATAATCTAAAACAGTCTTTGTGTGTCTGGATGCTTTTGTTTGATGTTGACTATGGATGAAAATGTAGAAGGTAAAAATGAATGGTTTCACAGGAGGGAGTCTTTAGGAAAATTGGTTTTCCACATTGTAAAACAAGTGTAGCAGGGGTTTATTTTCTCCATATTTAGTGAGACCTCTGTGTTTTATCAGCCTTATGTGGTCATTTATGTTTGTGTTGGGAGTTTTCTAAATGTACTTCATGTAACAAGCACCTTAATGACTGAGAGCTGTTTTTTGTGTGTGTTTTTTTACAGCTAAAACACACAAATCTTTAATTACTGTATACAGGTGTGTGTGTGGGTGTGTGTCGTAAAGTTGTACAAGTGAAACTGTAATTACACTTCCTAAGCTAAGGAAAACAGATGTTTTTTTTTTTTGTCTTTTAATTACCGTATACTGTACAAAAATGCATCAAAAGTAGGTAAAACGGATGAAACAGGAGGTTTCCTTAAAGCAAACTAATGCTGCAGACTAAAGTGAAACTTGGTACAGTTTTTAATTAGAAATTTTGCGCTTTTATTCCTGGATTTTTTTTTTTCACCCTTTTTCTGCTGTTATGTTTAAATGTTTACCAATAATAGCTTTATTAAATAATTTTTAATCTATTATATGTGTTATTTTGCATCATGCTACCAATAGTTTCTACAGCAGTCTAAGGATGTCCCGATCAGGTTTTTCTGACCCCGAGTCAGAGTCATTTAATTTGAGTATTGGCCGATATCGAGTCCCGATCCGATACTTCTAAAATACATTTTTAAAATGAAGGAAAAAAAAGAAACAGATCCAGATGTCCCTTAATTTTTATTTTATTTACCTTAACATTTAACTTCTGGACAGAAGACTAAAAGACTAAAAGACTTCTGGACAGAAGTCGAAACGTTTTCTGCAACAAATAAAGTCCAGTTGATCCTGTATTGAACGCCTTTTTTGATTTTAACATTTAACAGAGTACTTCTGTGAGGTAGATTGAACAATCAAGTAATAAGATTTTTTTTAATTCTTCTCATTGAAGTTTAGTGCAACAGTATGAAATAAAAATGTCTAATTTAAAATAAGCAGCTCAACTTAAAATACTCAGCAGGCATGTAAACAAATAAACTCTGTGTATTGTGTCGGGTGTTTGTTTTTGAGGTGCCTTATCAGGTTTGTTGTGTTAAATGCAGCCTTTTCCTTACCTCCTCTTGAAATACGAACTTTACATATCTCACAGTTTGCAAACGCAATATCTTTGTCATCCACTTTAAAATATATCCACACGACAGACATGCCTGCCTCCACTTCAAGCTAATGCCGTGTTCTGCTTCTTTTTTATGGCAGTCACTGCTTTACGGCAGGCACTGCTGCAAAAATATTGTGCATGTGTTGTTTTGAGACGATTTGACTCTGTAACACAACATACTAACAGTTAATATAATATTCCCGTTTGTGTTTAGAATAAATATACACATATATATTTGATCCCTGATCCGTGTGTAACGACCGATTCAAATCAAGTCTGAAACCACATGATCGGGACCGATTTCCGATCATGTGATCGGCTCGGGACATCCCTACTAGGGATGCACCGATCCACATTTCTCACTTCCGATCCGATACAGATACATAACAACTGAGTATCGACCGATACCGATACTTTTCCGATCCGATATCGGTGTTCAAGCATAGGAGGCTGTAATAATTAAGTTCTTGAAGGGAGAGCACGTATGTTGCACAAAACTCGGACTTGTGTGAGGTAAACCCAAAGAAGACACTCTGAGCCTCACTACAGTAATTCACAAACAAATGGCATACAAGAAGAGGCAGGTCTCTTCCACAGACGTCCTTCTGACTCATGGTGCAAGGAACACTAGTCTAAAATACTGCTAAGCATTATGGGAAATCATCACATTCTACTCCCCATTTTCTAGTCTTATTTTTAATTCTGGCACTATATGAGTTGTAATTCTTGTTGAATTTTATCAACAGATACAGATTTAATCTATAATTGAACACTAATATACCGCTAAGTAACAATGTTAAGACAGAAGTCACAGAGTATGGTGAAATATATGTGCTCTCTGACATCTAGAAAGTATCGGAAATATCGGCAGGTTGGTTCCGATACCCGATACTTACATTCTGCTGGTATCGGATACCGATACCGATATTGGATCGGATCTGCCCCATCCCTAATCCCTACAGCAGTCCCTCGTTTATAGCTGGGGATCCGTATCCTTAAGACCCGTGATAAGTGAAAAACCGCGAAGTAGGAAAAGTAGTACAAGTAGTAAGTAACCCTTCCCACACTCTTGCAATATTCTAAAAAAAAATGTTTCTAAACTCTAAAGCATATGTGTCAAACTCAAGGCCCGGGGGCCAAATGTGGCCCCCACTGACATTGTATCTGGCCCCCAAGATGTCATTTTAAATATAAAATACTTTAATCACTTAAAATTTTTTCAGTAATCTTTGATTATGATGTCATTGGTACAACAAGCTCCTCCCTGGGCTGCCACCTTACCGTGGTGGAGGGGTTTGAGCGTCCCAGTGATCCTAGGAGCTATGCTGTCAGGGGCTTCATACCCCTAGTAGGGTCACTCAAGGCAGACAGGTCCTAGATGAGGGACCAGAGTAAGTGAAGCCCAAAGACCCCAATGATGAGCAAAACTAATGGAATCAATGTTCCCTCGCCCGGACGCGGGTCACCGGGGCCCCACTCTAGAGCCGGGCCCAGAGGGGGGCACGTTGGCGAGCGCCTGGTGGCCGGGTTTTTACCCATGGAGCCCGAAGAGAGACATGGGTCCCCCTTCCCATGGGCTCACCACCTGTGGGAGGGGCCAAAGGGGTCGGGTGCAATGTGGGATGGGTGGTGGCCGAGGGCGGGACCCTGGCGGTCTGATCCTCGGCTACAGAAGCTGGCCATTGGGACATGGAATGTCACCTCTCTGGTGGGGAAGGAGCCTGAGCTAGTGTGTGAGGTTGAGAGGTTCCGGCTAGAAATAGTCGGACTCACCTCAACGCATGGCTCTGGCTCTGGAACCAGTTTCCTTGAGAGGGGTTGGACACTCTTCCACTCTGGAGTTGCCCCTGGTGAGAGGTGCCAAAGAGCAGCGGAGGTAGGGAGCTGACATCATGACATTCTGTGCTCTTTTAGAGCCTTTAGAGCAGGGGTGTTAAACCCATTTACAAAAGGGGCCAACATTTAAACCTTTTTCAAACTAAGGGCCTGTTTGTATTTTAATGTTTCTGTACATTGCCCTGAAATAACTTCTGTTGTGACTTGGCGGTATATAAACTGAATTGAATAGACAATCATAAAAAAAGAATATGAACTGAAAAATAATAGAAAATTATACATGTATAAAAAAAAGACACAAAAACAGCTATATTATAAAGCAATGTAAAATACTAAAAACATTAACATGTCTGTGTTGGTTTATGCCATGAACTTATCACATGTTTGAAGCCATAATAATAATAATCACTTTAATATCCACTTTAAAGCTAGGAGTAAAACAAACGGTATGTTTTGTATTAGCAGAATTTAATTCTAACTTTGAAACTTATCCAACATTAATAAAACTTAACTCAAGTTGCCTTTTTGGACATGCATGCATATATTTGTACAAACTACTTGAGAGGAGATTATTACAGCCTCATAAAATCAATTATGATTATGATATCGGAATAATATCGGTATCAGCCAATATCCAGATGTAAGTATCGGGATCAGATCAGAAGTTTAACAATGTGGATCGGTGCATCCCTATCTGAAACCGGCCCTTAGTTTGAAAAAGGTTTAAATGTTTGCCCCTTTGTAAATGGGTTTAACACCCCTGCTATAAAGGCTCTAAAAGAGCACAGAACGTCATGATTTCAGCTCCCTACCTCCGCTGCTCTTTGCCACCTGTAAGTGCTCTTGGCCACGCCCACTTCTTTGCTCTGCACGATGAACAGCTGATCGCTGCAGCAGGAAGGGCTGCACAAAGGTGCAGAAGGAAGCTTTTTCTGCAGCAATTGTGTGTCATGTCCAATCTTATTTTGAAAAACCGCGATAGAGCGAGTCCGCGATAAACAAATCGCAAAGTAGCAAGGGGCTACTGTAATATAAATTATTACAAAATCCACATTGGCGTAATATTCAGTCATTTTGATCTTTACGAATTAAGATTATTTCATAAAGCTGTTGTCAATGATCACACACATTTACAAATGCTGTGACTCAATGTAGCTGGCCAGCAAAGCAGGACATGTGCTATCAGAGGAAATCGTGCAGGGGGATTCTGATCTGATGACGTCAGATGTGTGTGAGATGAGTGGGATGGAGGCAATAGCTCAATAAAACTAGCTCATGGAACCTCTGGCAGGTTTAATGTTGAGCGTGGAATTAGACAAGGTTGTCCAATTTCTCCATTTTTGTTCCTTCTTCCTATGGAAATTTTAGCACATTTCATTAAAAACAGCTGCATAAAAGGTATTCAGATTGCTGGTAGAGAAATATGTCTGAGCCAACTGGCAGATGACACAACTCTATTTCTAAAAGATTGCTCTCAAGTAAAGTGTGCTGTTGAGCTGCTTGGTGAATTTTCTGCAGCCTCAGGTCTCAACCTTAATTTATCTAAATGTGAATTACTCCCTATTAAAACATGTCATGACACAGAGATCTCAGGAATCCCAGTAAAACACAAAGTTAAATATCTTGGTATCTATATTATAAAAGAGGAGGACCAAAGATTAAGTGATAACTTTAATCCCCTTGTTACTGTAATTCAAAAAAAATTCAATTTATGGGTACAGAGAGATTTATCCATCTCCGGTCGTGTATTACTTTCTAAGGCTGAAGGTCTCTCCAGTTTGGTTTATGCGACTTCTGCCTTGGAGGTTCCCAAGGACATCATTTCAAAAGTGGATAAAACATTGTTTGATTTTATTTGGAAAAAAAAGGTTCATCTAATCCGAAAAAATGTTATGATAAATAAGCTGTGCTCTGGTGGGTTTAATGTATTAGACTTACAGACTCTAAACTCCTCCTTTAAAATTAAATGGATCAAAAGATATCTCTTAAATCCAAACTCTTTGTGGAACTTCATTTCAACACATGTATTTGAAGCATTGGGTGGTCTATCTTTTATTTTAAGGTGTAATTACAACATTGACAAAATTCCGATCAAACTCTCCAACTTCCACAAACAGCTGTTTTTGTGCTGGACTCTGGTTCACAAACACAATTTCTCTCCACACAAATACTATATTTGGAATAACAAAGACATTTGTTTTAAACATAAATCTATTTTCTTTAAAAATTGGTTTGACAGAGGAATAGTTCATGTACATCAGTTATTCAACAAAGACGGCAACACTTACTCTTACAGTGAATTTTTAACTACGTATAACTTTCCAGTACTACCAAAAGAATTTGCAATTGTCTTTGATGCAATTCCATCTGGTGTAAAAATGTTGATGTCAAATCCTGTACACAACAGCACGAACTATTTAACTGAAGAATTATTCATTGGTAACTCTGACCCTTTTTTAAGTGAAAAAACAAATAACAAATGTATTAGAGAATTAATAATTAGAGAATGTATTAGTAAACCTGCTTCTATATTCTTCTGGGATAATTTATTTAATGATATCTGTTGGAAAGATGTTTGGTTGTTACCTAGAAAATACTTTATAACTAATAAGATTCGAGAAGTATCCCTAAAGATTCTGCATAAATGTTATCCTGTAAACTATATAATCTCCAAGTACCGTCCAAACGTAGACCCAATGTGTTCACTCTGCCACAGCTCTGAGGAGACTATCATCCATCTCTTCTGGGACTGTTCTCATACTCAGCTGTTCTGGAAAGACATTTTCATGTATGTAAATAGAAAGTTAGAAATTGACCTACCATTTGACGCTAAAATTATACTGTTTGGTTTCTTTTGTCCAAATATTTCAAGTGAGAAAGTTTTTGTTGTAAATTTAATACTACTCTTAGCCAAATTTTACATCCACAGTTGTAAATTCTCCTTGCTAAAACCTAGATTTATAGTGTTTTCTAATTATATTTCCTCTTACTTAGCTACTTTAAAGTACTGTACTAATGCCAAAGCTTTAAAAACTAAAACAATCTGTAACGAATTTCTGTTGTAAGCTGCCCAAGACACATTTTTGTTTTTGTTTATGTGCCTTTATTCTCTTTTGTGCTATGCATGCCTTAAGTCTCGAGCCATGTTTGACATTGTAAGTTTTTTTTGTACTTGTTTCTTTTATAAAAAAAAAAAAAAAAAAAATAAA
>JBBPBX010003907.1:0-10521 GCA_038048925.1 Garcialebias charrua | reverse complement strand
GTGTCAATGTGTTTTTGCAACCTGTCCAAGATGTCCCCCACCTGTCACAGTGACTGCTAGATATGGGCACCAGTGACCCCAGTGACCTAAAAAAACAACAACAAAAAAACCTGTAAATATAATTGATGGATGGATTAGAGACATGAAAAAAACAGTTTGCAAAGTTTTTCTTGTCTAAAATATAAATACACTGTTTCATCAAGATCATGGGCTATAATTAAAAATTGTTGACAGAAGAACTTGTTTGTTCATGCACTGAACAAGTTTTAAGGATTTGAGTTTACAGATTAAGCTGCACTTATAAGATCACGTTTGAGCTCACCGAGGCTGATACTCAAGTATCTATTAATCCATGTTCCTTTTGTTAGTTTCCTTTGATGTTTACCTGGTGTCTCGCTTCAGGCTAAAATGTTAGTCGTGCCCGACGATGTGCGCTATCAAAAAGAGACGTCGTCACAAATGAAACAAGAGCATGTTTTGTGTGGAGGAGACAAATCTTTACGCTACAAGCAAGATGAGGTAAAGAAAAAAAAATTGAGGAGGCAATGAAAATTTAAAAAATAAAAAAAAAAAAGCAACAGAAACTAGTTGGGGGTGAAAGCGGAGAACAGAGTAGAGGAGGAATTGGTGACGAAAGGGGAAACATTGAAATTGTGAGGAAAGACGAGCAAAGCAAAGATGAGAACAGGGGATGTGCAGAGGCGAGGTGGAGGGCACTGAGTCGCAGTAGGTTGCTGAATGATTACTGGAACAGGATGGGGAAGTGGTGAAGGAGGAGGCCTGGAGAGCTTCAGCTTCCATAGGTGGGTCTCTGACATACAGTATGGATTAAAAAACTTTGTGCAATTACCACAGCAGTGTTATTCTTCACTTATTTCTTTCTTTCTTTCATTAATCAAACCAAGGTCAGTCTGAAGAGCGAGGTCGTTCTTACTCGTAGTGACACGGATCCCTGCTGGTTAACTGTGAGAGGATCCCATTTCAGCTTTGTTTCCAGTCTCACATTAACAGGACAATAACATTGTGGAATATGAAGAGGAGGATTGAGGGGCCTCATGAAGGGTCGCAGCTACATAGAGACAGATATAAACAGTGGTGTAAATTCTTTACCTTCACTGCATGCATGACCTTGAAGGATCAGGCTAAAACTTGAAAATGTGCCTTTATAAATAGACGTACAATTGTAGGCATTCCAGAAATGTATTTAAGCTAATCATTAGTTAAACCAGCTGGTGCAGCCATTTGCCAAATCTGAAGTGCCGGTACTTAAGTACTAGATGACGTATTTTCTTGTCGTTTTCAGTTTTGTTTTTTGTTTTTTTCATTGGACTGTGATGAGAGACATACACCGTTCAGTTTTAAACTTAGAGGGTTTTTTATTAGCAGGCGTGATGTGGGGGTGGAAATATCCCGGTCAAACCACATCTTAGCCCATCATTCAGTTATCTTAATAACATTGAGATATATTTGGTGAAAATGTGGCATCATTTAGGGTTGATCTAATTGACTTGGTGTTTTTTGCTACTTAATGACTTTAACCCTTTTATTTTATTTTACAGCTATGTTTTATTACCGTACTCACTTGGTGGTAATGGAACAGCTTTCAAATGTGCAGGACCTTCATTTGGACTTTATTTTGTACTCTTTTCTTTTTATTTCTTATGGCCATCATTCTCAGCCTAAACAGTGTATTCCTTACGATGTAGGCATGGTTCTGAAAATAACTAAATGTAGCTGCTTCCAGAGCAAACATGGATTTTAAGAAGTGATCTGATTTCTAGTAATGCACATGCCTGATTTTTGTTTCAGATCTCCTGGGTCCTAGAGGCACCCTGTTTGAGTAGGACAACATAGGAACTGACTAAAACACAGCACCTCTAGTGGACAACATAGGAACTGCATATTTTTAAGAAAATATCGTTTATTCTTTTTTTTAATAATTCAGATTTATCCGCGGGCCGACTAAAAAACCCTGGCTGGCCGGATCCGGCCCGCGGGCTGTATGTTTGACACCCCTGTTGTAGATTCTGAAACTGGTCCTTAGCTTGCAAAAGGTTTTAATTTTGGCCCCCTTTTGTAAGTGAGTTTGACACCCCTGATTAAACAATCCACATGTTTTTATCCCAAATTTTCACTGGTTGATCCTAGATGCTGCTAATTTTATTATATTGCATGCATCTTGGAGCATTTTCACCTGATTAGCATTTTAGTACAGCAAATTGTTCTTGCAGCTATTTCCTTAGATTCTTGACGTTCTTGCAATATGGTTACACCTTCCTTATTCATGTTTGCTTGTTTTTCACATTCTTTAAGTTCAAATTGTTTATTTGTCATATGCAAGGTTAGCACAGGGTTAACAGTCAAATGAAATGCTTAGGATGAGAATTATAGATTTGACTCACTAAAAAATATCAAAGAACAAACCAACAAGAAATACTAATGCAATAAGGGTACACAAAGTACCAAAAAGAACAGATACCACATGGGTTGTGTGACAGGTTATTGCACAGGTAGTGACATTGAGGTTGAATTATTAGTTAGTTATTGCCTGTTGTTCAGTGTTATTCTTTGCATTGCTACTGAGACATTTAAGACTTTGCACGACCACTTTCCTTCCTGGCAATGTTTAGCCCATTTATAAAGCATCACTTTAAAGGTACAGTATGCAGTTTCTGTAGAACTCCAGCACTTAGAAATATTTTCAACAGGCAAAGCATTCTGATCCCGCTCTGCCCCCTTGTGGTCTGTTAAATTTCAAATTCAAGCTCTGTTTTTATTGGCTGATTCAAATTCAAGCTCTGTTTTTATTGGCTGGTTACAAACTCTGTTTTTATTGGCTGGAAAATGGTGGGTCACCTTTTCTTTTTAGAAATGCTTATTTACCACCTGGAGAAGCAAGGGGACAATATATATTTTTTTTTTTTTCAGAGATTACCTGGCTAACATCAGTCTGTCAGGAGGTAGTGACAGAGTGAAGAAATATGTTCATAAAAAAAGCTACATACTGCAGCTTTAACCTCATGTCTCCCTTTCTGTGTGCCATGCAGGACCAGAAGTGTTTCGCAGTAACAGCAGCAGCAGTGCCATGTCTGAGGCAGTGGTGCCTGACACGATGGTGTCCCCGTTGGTGTACGGAGAGAAGACCGGTGGTCCTGTTTTGGACTTCAGTTATGTTGGTATCGACGCCATTCTGGAACAGATGAGGAGGAAGGCCATGAAGCAGGGTTTTGAACTCAACATTATGGTTGTTGGTAGGTCTTTCATATTAACACGCACAAATATGATTTAGTTTGATATAGCACAAGTGTGATGTGTGCTTTTCCTGGAACAAGAAGTTCTGAGTTCAAATGTTTTGTTGTGTGGCTCTCTCACAAGCAGAAAGACCTCATTGATGGGCATTATAAATACTTTAATTGACTCTCTCAGAATGTAGCATAACAAATGGGTGCTCTATGACTTTTTAATACTCCTTAAACTTTTAAGAAAGAAACACATTTCTCCATCAGGAGCAAATAAATATCTCTTCAAAGTGAAAGTATTTACGGTAGTCATGTTTTGTTTTTTGCTGGGTTTTATTGGAAAAGCTTATCTGAGCAGTCCAATACAGTATTATAGAAGCTATTATGTGCAAGTTTAAAAATAAGAAACATGATTTTTAGCTTTAGATCTCCATTACGTCCTCTCTTCACTTTACCATATCACCTCAAGTCCAAATTTCACTTTGTACTAATTTTCTTTCATGCGTTCTTATATTCTGTCATACAAGCCAACTCTACAAGCTAACTCAACATTACATTAAAATTCTTATAAAAAACCACAATCATTTTCTCTTTAATCAAGTTTTTGACTGAAAGTAGACGCCTCAAACTTTTTTAATAAGCAGCTACTCACAGTAGGACTTCACTCTTTCATTTTGTCGTCCTCAGTGTGATCAGACGCTTTTTTTAAACAGAACTTAATTACACACACCTCGGCAGCAACCAGGAGTCCATAAAAGCTGCTGCTTAGATGTGTCTCCTAGATAATGTTGCAACAGTTTTCTTTCGTTATTTTCTTATTAAAGTTTCCTTAGAAAGCAGCCTTAGGGTTGAGACAGTCCAAAACATCCCATGTATTCTTTTCATTCAGCTTTAATTACATTCTGGGAGGACTGATCATTTTTAGAAAATGGTTTGCGTCTGTGTGAGGGGAGTCAAAGTGCTGTAGTTGCTTGATAACGCTTCTTGTCAATATAGCATTAAAGTTTCTTTGTGATAATAAACAATGTATGTCATCAAAAGCACGAGAAGGAACGGCTCAAAATGGATCGTCGTCACTTTAACTCAATAATTTGCTGACGACTTCTAAATCTGCAAGTTGAACTACATCTGCAGTGCTTGAACTGGGCTTTGGCCCAGTCTCCAGTGGCACGGTTGTGAAGGGAAGAAAGAGTTCAGCCTTTTCACAGTCGTTTCAGAATGTTTGAACACAGAGGTTGGCATCAACAAAACCAAAGTGCTCCCACGACTTCCAGATTCATCCATTTTTCTAACTGCTCTTGCACTGTTGAGTTCATCACCATGAATCAGGAAGCTTCTTGATGTTGACGTAACCTGAAGTTGAACTGTGAATTCTCCCTTCCCAAATGGCTACTCCAAACTCCTCCTAATCTACTTGTTAGGACAGTAAAGTTTATTAGTATATTTTATCCAGATAAAGAGGATTTTATCAGCAAGATGCTACGATTCTTCGACTATTAAATACTTTCAAACAAACCAGACCAATTATCTAATGATTTGAACAATAAGTCTGCTGAAGTCATGATCTTTAAAAGATTTCTACCTAGAATTGGGGGAAAAAAAAAAAAAAGTTTCATCAGCACAACAAATGATAGCTGTAGTCGTGGGCGACCGTGGTGTAGTGGTAATGGCAGTCGACCCCTGATCGGAAGGTTGGAGGTTCGAATCCCGCATCCGCCCACCATGTGTTGTGTGTCCCTGGGCAAGACACTTAACCCCGAGTTGCTCCCGGTAGGTCTGGATGGCGCCTTGCAAGGCAGGCTACCACTACCGGTGTATGAATGTCTGAATGAATGGGTGGATGGCTGGTATTGTAAAGCGCTTTGGGGCTCCTCACAGGGGGCTGGAAAGCGCTATATAAATAAGCTCCATTTACCATTTAGTTATTTTTAGTTTTAATACAGTGAGAAAAGCTGAAATGAGCACACAAAAAACAGCTGAAAAGTAAATTAGTAGAAAGAAGCTGATTAGCAGAAGGAAGTGGAGAGAGCACTTTTTTTTGCTGAATTAAGATGAAAAAAATAGAAATGAGTGCAAAAAATGTGGAATTAGCTGAAAAATGCTAAAATTAGCATAGACCGCTAAATAGCAGCTAAAATAACAGAAATGGCTGAAACTTGTGGAAAGGAGCTGAATGAAGCATAACAAGCTGAAATTAGCAGAAAGAAACTGAAAGAAGCACAAAAAAGCTGAAATTAGCTGAAAAAAAGTTTAAATTTGAACGAGAAAGCTGAAGCAGAACAAAATGTGGAAGGATCAGTAAAAGGTTGTAAACAGATCTAAAGATATGAAGGATGTAAAATGAGCTCAATTCATTTCCTATGAGGGAATAAGTGGCAGAAAAGGGTACATATTTAAAAAAGCTAAAGTTGCATCAATACCAAAAGTCATAGCAGGATTGTCCTGAATGAGCTGAACGTTTCCATGATTTGTTGAAATAGCACAAAAATTGTGGAACGAGAAATATGCTGAAAAATGTAAGAATGGATCACAATACTGTAGTGTGAATGCTTCATTATTTAATTCACACTGTGTGAGGATAGTTTTTTGTTGTTGCATTATCATGTAAATCATTGAGGATTTCCTTATGTGTTGTCTTTTTGCTTACAGGACAGAGTGGCCTTGGAAAGTCGACTCTAATGAACACACTGTTCAAGTCAAAAGTCAGCAGGAAGTCGGCGCTTGCTACAGCCCAGGAGAAGATCCCCAAAACTGTTGAAATAAAGTCCATCAGTCATGGTGAACAGCTTTATTTGTGCCGTTTCTTTCTACCCCCTTCTATAGTAAAGGTTTTCTGTTGTCTGCTCTGGTAGTTTGCTTTATAACAAATAATCTTTTAAACTTTATCTGAAGAGAAAATGGTCAGCTGGTTATCGGCACCATCTTATATTTCTATATCAAATAGAAATATGTTCACTGTGCTCACACTGACCTTGTTTGTGATTATTTGTTCAGACATTGAGGAGAAGGGGGTGAGAATGAAGCTGACGGTCATTGACACACCAGGGTTTGGAGATCAAATCAACAATGAAAACTGGTACAAACTTGCAATCAAAAAAAAAATCCACAATAAAAAGTTATAGCCACCAACATCTGATAAAACATTTCTCTCACAATTGCCTCACTTCGTCCTTGTCCTAACGTAGCTGGCTGCCCATCATGAAGTTCATTAATGACCAGTATGAAGCGTACCTGCAGGAGGAAATCAACATCAACAGAAAGAAACGGATTCCAGACTCCAGAGTTCACTGTTGCATATACTTCATCCCACCAACCGGACACTGGTAACGAAACACAAACATTAGTTATTTAGGAGCATGTGGCTGAAAGAAAATTATCTTATTGACCAAATTAAACCATCATCACTGTCGATCTGCAAAGCATCAACACAAAAATGACATGTTTAGTAAACATCATTCTCTGAAACAGATGAACTTCAGCTGCTGTGGATCTGCCTGCTCATGTCTGCATGTTTTCAATCAACCTGTGTTTGTTCATCTAAAACAGTACTTTGTTACCCAGCACACCGAACACGCACACTCTCCTGTGCTTTACCCCTAAAAGCAGAGAAATGTATCCCAGAATGCCATTCTGCACTGCTGGTGTAGATTCCCACCTGACTGAATAGAAGTCCAGTTTTGTTTTTTACTTTGTTGGATGATTCACCATTCCACACTGACTGCTCATGTCAAGCTTTGAAACAGCATTCTATACCAACTTCTCCTTGGATCGCTGACAGATGTGAACATCTGGCTTTGATTGAGCAGCCTAATCTGCTCTGCCTCTCAGCTCCTCTTTGGCTCAGCCCTGCAGTTACTGGAGCTCAGGGGACCAGGATTTACTTGCAGGGGGAGTTAGTGGAAGTTTACACATGCCCTCATGCGTCCATCAAGTGGTTTTCAGTTTTCTTTTTAATAGGGATGCACCGATACCAGTATCGGGTATCGGTTCGATACCATGTGCGTTTACTCGTACTCTTACTCATAAAAGGGCTACGATACTACAGGACCCGATACCAGTTTCATTTCATTTCATTGACTATGTAAGAGTTCAAATGTAAAACATTTTATTTTTTTGTACAAGTTTGGACATTCTTTAAGCCCTGAAAGTATGTCCAAACTTGTACAAAAAAAATAAAATGCCTCTGGTCCGTTGCGCACGCACTGAGCCGTGCGGCTTCGGCGTTCTCCTCCTCGTGTGTCCGCTCCTCCTGTCCTCCCTTTCGAGCGACAGAGCGCAAGGTGCAGGTCTTCTGTGTGTGTGCGCGCGTGTGTTTTTGAGGCGTGAGCTGCAGCAATTTGGCTGCAGGACTCTGTCTGCAGCGAATCAAAGCGCAGCCCCCCCCCCCCACACACACACACACTGCTGAACACATAAACAATCCCCCCTCCCCTCCTTTCTGACGGAGGCTCCAAGTTGCTGGTGAAGATTCTCAGAGGCTCCAAGTTATTTCTGCAGGATTGAACGGAGTTCAGTGCAGATAAAGTCAGTGACAGCTGGGGTGACAGCTGAAATAAGAAGGTTGATTTTCCCTCTGGGGAACATGAATAAGTAAAGTTAAATAATACAGTCTGTAGTTAAATAAAACAGGTTTTTGAGCTGCATGCATTCAACTGAATTGTTGCTCTAAACTAGTTATTGAATCAAGTTACTTATGTAGGTAAACATAGATGTTTAACCCTTTAAAATACACTTGCTTGTTACTTGAAGCTGGATTGTTTAAAAACAGTTTGCACTTTTCAGAGAGCATTTTTAATAAACGATGGCAAAATGTAACAATTTTATTTGATCAACAACACAAAAAAGTTTCAGGCTCAGGATTTTTTTTCACTTTAAGCCCTGTACTTTACAGATTACCAATAGTAATGTACTTTCTTTATTTATGTTTGAAGTGTCTAATGAAAATAAACAGTTTAAGTTAATTAGAATGATTTAAAAAAATATTAATTAGTACTTGTATCGGTACTTGGTATGGGCAAGTACTTTAATGTAAGTACTTGTACTTGTACTCGGTTTTCAAAAATCTGGTATCGGTGCATCCCTACTTTTTAACTTGTGAAACTCCAGTTGAGCTGCTTGGGTTTTAGGGAAAACGTCGAAGCAGCTGTCTCTTTTGACCGCACACACCAAGAGCCACTTGATAACGGAGAACGATTCAAGTGCTTCACCTCTATTAATTTCTCATGATCTGTCGTTCCTCAGGCAGGGGACTGGTGTGAAACTCCCCCCGCCCCCTGTGTTGAGCCAGCTCTGTTTCATGTTGATCCAGCAGTGCAGATGACACTTATCTGAGCAGCAGCTGCTCGGGGTTCGCTCTGAAAGCCCCAACAGAAGAGACGCCGGAAACAGTCTGCGTGTTTCTGAAGACATGTTTTACACTTTTATTTTATTTATTTCATTCGGTTTTTACTTGAGACATTTTTTGTTTTCGTCAGAGTACATAGTGTTAACTTGGCCAGACTGCATAACTGAAAACATACAGATATAAATCTTACAGGAGTTGTTTTCAGCCACATGCAGCCTCCCTTAAAACATGATCATTTCATGGATGCACAGTAAACAGTTGCTAATTTAATGAACTCATCTGGGCTGATTGATGGAAACATCTGCCCTCTAGTGGAAACGTTTTGTATTACATATTTATAATTATCCTGCTAATCTTTAACATTTTCTCTCCTTTCGTCTCAGTCTGCGACCTCTGGATGTAGAATTTATGAGACGTCTCAGTAAGGTGGTCAACATCGTCCCGGTCATTGCCAAGGCAGATACGCTCACACTGGAGGAGAGAGACTTCTTCAAAAAGAAGGTAGATTCTGCTTCTCTGAATTTTCTTGCACTCTTATTGTTGTTGTTGTTTTTCATTAATTTTTATGTTGTCCAAATCGTTATTGATCTCCGGATCCTCTGTTTCATGTGCACTCAGGTTTATTTAAAATGTCTTGTGATGCTATTTATAATTTACAGTCCTCAGTTAATGACTAGAGGGGGATTAAACTTAACCTGTAATCCAAATTAAGGTCACACCACAAGTTGCTTGTTTGACGACTGAATCAAGCATGTTTGCTTAACTTCTTCTGAAGTAAATGCTTGTAGCTGGATTCTTTAAATGCTGCGACGAGTTAAAGACTCATTCTGCGTTTGTTGTTTCGATCAGATCAGAGAAGAGCTTCGAGCCAACGGGATCGACGTTTACCCTCAGAAAGAGTTTGATGAGGACGCAGAGGACAGGATGATCAATGAAAAGATCAGGGTATGAGCTCAAAGTTTTCATTTTAACAAATTATCACCATACTTTCAGTTATTGTTACCTACAGGTAATTTACTTTTTATTTTATTTTTTTACTGTGAAATTTTGGAGCAGGAGATGATCCCTTTTGCTGTGGTGGGCAGCGATCAGGAGTACCAGGTTAATGGAAGGAGGCTGCTGGGGAGGAAGACCAAGTGGGGAACTATTGAAGGTACATACTTCTCCCCTTTGTGTAATTTCTGATCATCTTTAAAAACTGAAGTTCATACACAGTTTACCTGGTAACAAACCAGAGGAAACCAGTGAGGGGTTACAGTGATCTGGTCATGCTTGATATTTTCAAACATCCAGCAGACTGTCTGAAGAGCTCAAATGAGTTAATTGTCTCCACTAACACAAAATAGATGCACTGTGAATGTTTTCATAGCCATCAAGATACAGCTAAATGTATCACCCTTTTGATTTTGATGCACTGTTTTGTAAACGCTTACCAGCAACGAACAGTAAAGATAAAAATCAGCGTTTTGATTGAAATGATTGCTCACATTCATGTTTTACTGTCGAGTTAGGCTTCAACAGTTAATTATCTTATCCGCTCCAGACAGGAGGCACCACGCCTCTATCGAATGTCTCATTATGGAAGTTTAATTTCCTGACACGCACGTGTGCGTCTGGTCTGAATTTTTAGAGCACTGATTCTCATCTCTGGCTGCAGTGATCTGTGCAGTAGGTGAGGGCAGAGTGTTAACACGAATGTAAGGTCTCTCTTTAAAAGTAAAGCAGTTTGGCGCCACCTGGTGGACTGTTTAGGCTACACAAAAAAAATCATTCAAATTTCACGTTGATAATTTTTTTGTCAGTCACTCAAACAGATTTTGTTCTGCTTTTAGCACTAAACCTCTCATTTTCTCTGTCTCCTGTAGTTGAGAACATAGCCCACTGTGAGTTTGCCTATTTACGGGACCTCCTCATCAGGTGAGTCTACATCATTGAGCC
>JBBPBX010003906.1:67267-79676 GCA_038048925.1 Garcialebias charrua | reverse complement strand
TATTTAAGGATGCCAAATGTGCCTTATGTGCCTCACTGCATATGCCACTTTGCCTCTATACCAACATCAACTACCTCATACATATACTGTGTACATTAACTTATATGCTGCTGTGCCACTCTTTGCAAATGTCAATGCTAGAACCTTCAGTTTATTTTATAGATATACTTTTTATACTACTATGCAAAAACTCAGGACAGTATTACACTTTTATTATTTCATTTTATGCTTATGTTCATTGGGTGTTTGGTGTTTCAGTGTTGGTGTAAATTTTCATACTTTTATACTATTATGAAAAAACTCAGGACAGTGTTACACTTTTACTATTTTATGCTTATGTTTATTAAATGTTTAGATGGTTACTGTTGCACCGAGGGACTGAGAGAAACGCAATTTCGGTCCTGTCTATGTCCTGTACATATTGCAGTTCTGACAATAAAGTTGACTTTGACTTTGACTTTGAACAAGCGGAGTGATTGCGACCAGCACCGAGCCTCCATTGCGCCCGCATTGGAAACGCGACAAGCGGCGCGACAGGAAACAGAAGCGGGGTAAGCGGAGGTATCTGAGCTAGGCTAGCAGCTAGCCCACACAAACCGGCGATCCCATCCATGGTTTTGGCTAACGTGCGCTCCTTGGACAATAATCTGGATTATATACGCCTGCTACGAACGACACAAAAGACTGTGAGAGACTGTTGTGTGTTTGTATTCACGGAAACGTGGCTCAACAACAACGTTCCGGACCATGCTGTTCAGCTGGAGCAGCTAACATGCTACAGAGCGGACCGAACCCTCGAGGGAGGTAAGAGATGGGGAGGGGGGCTGTGTGTTTACATCAACAAAGTGTGGTGCCTGGATGCTGCTGTGGTCCACAAACACTGCTCACCTTTAGTGGAGTTTATGACTATTAAATGCAGACCGTTTTATTTACCGAGGGAATTTACAGCTGTTATGATTGTTGCTGTATATATTCCTCCAAGCTCCAACAGCAAAGTTAGAGGTGAGGCGCTGAATGAACTATATCTGCACATCAGTGAGCAGCAAACAGCCCATCCTGATGCTTTTCTCATCACGGCTGGTGATTTCAACCAAGCAGATTTAAAGAGTGTATTTCCAAAAACATACAGAAACATAAACTTTGCAACAAGAGGAAACAATACACTGGACCAAGTTTACACCACCATGAAAAATGCCTACAGAGCCCTCCCCCTCCCCCACATTGGTGCTTCTGACCATATCTGTGTTATGCTAAAGCCAGCATACAGGCCACTGGTGAAAGTCACAAAACCAGTCCGCAAGCAGATACGAGTGTGGCCAGAGGGGTCTTCAGAGGCACTCCAGGACTGTTTTGACACCACAGATTGGGGTATGTTCAAAGAAGCTGCTACCACAAACAACAACATATGTCTCCAGGAGTACTCAGACACTGTATGTTCATACATCACCAAGTGCATTGATGATGTTACCAACCTCAAAACCATCACTGTTCGGGCTAATCAGAAGCCATGGCTGACAGCTGAGGTTCACAGACTCCTGAAAGCCAGGAATGCTGCCTTCAAAGCGGGAGATCAGGTGGGCCTGAAGGCAGCCAGAAAGAACCTGACCCAGGGCATCAGTGAGGCCAAGGAGCAGTATTCCAGGAAAATAGCTCACCGTTTCAAGGACAGCAAGGATACACGCAGTCTGTGGCAGGGAATACAGACCATCACAGACTACAAACCCCCCCCCCAGACCTGTGACAGCTCAACCTCTACGCTGAATGAACTGAATGAGTTCTTCGCTCGGTTTGAGGCAAGTAACAGCACACCTGCACATAAATTCCCCCCCTCTCCTGATGGCCAGGTGCTGGCGCTGTCCTCAGACAGCGTAAGGCGTTCATTCATCAAGATTAACGCCCGGAAGGCCTCTGGTCCTGACAACATACCTGGTCGTGTGCTGAAAGACTGTGCAGGGGAACTCGCAGCGGTCTTCACGGACATCTTTAACATCTCACTAAGCCAGGCCATCGTCCCCACCTGTTTCAAAGCCACCACCATCATCCCTGTCCCAAAGAAGGCAACGCCCGCATGCCTCAATGACTATCGCCCAGTAGCACTCACCCCCATCCTGATGAAGTGCTTTGAACGGCTAGTCATGAAAAGCATCACATCTGTCCTCCCTGCCTCCCTGGATCCCTTCCAATTTGCATACCGACCTAATCGCTCAACCGACGATGCCATCTCCTCTGCCCTCCACACAGCTCTCACACATCTGGACACGAAGGACTCTTATGTTAGAATGCTGTTCATCGACTTCAGCTCGGCATTCAACACCATCATCCCCCAACAGCTCATCCATAAACTGGACAGTCTGGGGCTGAACACCTCAATGTGTAACTGGCTGCTAGACTTCCTGACCGGGAGACCACAGACAGTACGGATCGGGAGTAACACATCTAGCACCATCACATTGAACACAGGGGCCCCACAAGGATGTGTGCTGAGCCCCCTTCTATTCACCCTGCTAACACACGACTGCACACCATCGTACAGCTCCAACCACTTCATCAAGTTTGCGGACGACACAACAGTGGTAGGTCTCATCAGCAACAACGATGAGACGGACTACAGGAACGAGGTGAGCCGCTTGGCCTTGTGGTGCGGACACAACAATCTCACTCTCAACGTGGAGAAGACAAAGGAGATTGTCGTGGACTTCAGGAAGAGGGATGCACAACATGCCCCTCTGACCATCAACAGCACCGCAGTGGAGAGAGTGGACAGCACCAAGTTCCTGGGAGTGCACGTCTCAAAGGACCTGTCCTGGAGCAGGAACACTGCAGCACTGGCCAAGAAGGCTCACCAGCGCCTCTACTTTCTCCGCAAGCTGAAAAGGGCTGGAGCTTCAACCTCCATCATGTGCACCTTCTACAGAGGTGCCATAGAAAGTGTCCTGACCAGCTGCATCACTGTGTGGTTTGGTGCATGCACTGCATCCTGCCGCAAGAGCCTCCAGCGCATCGTGAAAGCAGCTGAGAAGATCGTCGGCACCTCCTTGCCCTCACTGCAGGACTTACACAGCAAACGCCTCACTCGGAAAGCCCTCTGCATGGCAGGTGATCCCACACACCCACTACACAGCCGCTTTAGACTGCTGCCATCAGGGAGGAGACTGAGGAGTCTCCAGGCTCGAACCAGCAGACTGAGAGACAGCTCTGTTCATCAGGCAGTCAGAATGCTAAACACTCTGCCTGCTCTGCCTCCCCTCCCATTTGAACTGCCTTAACACAAAAAACTTTCTCACACATTACCACTCAACACAAAGTTTTTAACACTGGACTCTGTGTCATCAAACGGGTTATTCACTAAACTCTCGGTCATGTGTTCATTCAGTTTGCACTACTTCTCATATTTGCACTAATGTTTGTATTACATTACTGCCTATAGTCATACTACTGTTTACATTCACTGTTTACATTTATTAATACTGTTTACATTTATTACTACTGCTTTACATTTATTACTACTGTTTACATTTACACTACTTTTATCTACACTACTGCAGATACATATACAGCATTCTCTGACTAGCCTTATCTAAGGATGCCAAATGTGCCTTATGTGCCTCACTGCATATGCCACTTTGCCTCTATACCAACATCAACTACCTCATACATATACTGTGTACATTAACTTATATGCTGCTGTGCCACTCTTTGCAAATGTCAACGCTAGAAACTTCAGTTTATTTTATAGATTTACGTTTTTATACTTTTCATACTACTATGCAAAAACTCAGGACAGTATTACACTTTTATTATTTCATTTTATGCTTATGTTCATTGGGTGTTTGGTGTTTTAGGGGTGTTTGGTGTTTCAGTGTTGGTGTAAATTTTCATACTTTTATACTATTATGAAAAAACTCAGGACAGTGTTACACTTTTTTACTATTTTATGCTTATGTGTATTAAATGTTTTAGTGTTTAGTGTTTAGATGGTTACTGTTGCACCGAGGGACTGAGAGAAACGCAATTTCGGTCCTGTGTATGTCCTGTACATATTGCAGTTCTGACAATAAAGTTGACTTTGACTTTGACTTTGTGTAGTTGTGATCGGTTTCCATCAGCCTGTCGCAACTGTCTGTCTGAGTTTTTTTGTGAACCCTGAAGGCATCTTGAAATTCCAGCCAATCGTGCTTTTCTAAATGTGACCTAAGAGTGACGTATATGCAAAACAACGACCATGATTGGCTGAATAGTCCGCTGCGCCCGCCCCATGAGTTAGAAAAAGCAGAGCCGTGTGACAGTGTCTGACACCGGTCTGGAAGAAGTGATGAAAATGATAGAACATTTATATAAAGTTGAACGTTAAATGATAATAAAGAAATATACTGTATTAAGAAAATATGACAGGAAAACTGGGACATTACTGATACAGGAAGACATTTACACAACATTCATAAAAAGGTAAGATATACAAGGAAAGCAGGAAGAAACAGGAACTCGCATTAGAACAGGACACACAGACCTCTCTTAAAATAATTGGAAAACATGCAACAGGACTTTTTTGTGACATGTGCACTAATTTCCCTGAAACGGTTCAACATGTCTTTATGGAATGTCCAGGGTATGAAACAAGAAGAAAGCATTTCCAAAAAGAAATAAATAAAATGAATTTTAAATGTTTTTTTAATGTTTTTTTAGTAGTGATATCAGTAAAGTTAAAGATCAAGTTATTATTTCCTTGAAAATACAAACTTAATAGACAGAATTTAGTTGAGTTATTAAATTTATTTTACAGAATTAGTTTTTTTAAAATAATCTCCTGTCCACATCAGCTCGGTGGTGGTTAACAGCCATGAAACAAAACAAGAAGGGGGGGCGGGAGAGGCTCATTAGTTGCCACCAGACATTAATACGTATTATTGTCTCTGGTTCCCACCAGTACTGACGCCACAAAGCTGGGGGTGCCTGTTAGACGCTATTCAACAACAGAGTGACTATAGAGCATACTTGTTATTTTGTTTATTACGGGTGTACGATAATTTCCCTCAAAATACGATAATTTTAGGGCTCTAGTACGATAATCCTACATTTCTCACCTGGCAACACTGGATTGGGGGCCCGTTGCTACGAGCTGCTTGGTCCCTTTGCAAGTGGTGCGAGAGTTTGGTTTGCATTGTTGGTAGTAAGTCGGACCCTTCAGGGTGGGAGTTGGACTCCACCAGGCCTGTTGTCACGATTCTGTTCACAAGTTTTATGGACAGAATTTCTCGGTGCAGCCAGGGGGTGGAGGGAGTCCGGTTCGATGGCCTCAGGAGTCCATCTCTGCTCTTTCCTAAACATCCTTCATCCAAAGAACTTTTTCAATCTGAAGATCCACAAACAAACTGAGTCCCACAAGCAGCACACTCCCATGGTGGGGAAAAACAGTTTACTGGTGATAAGATGGCCTCCGGGGCCCACCCTCTCCCCCATCAACTCCTCTAAAGGCAGCCATGCTAAAGTGGTTCAAAACACCAACGTTCATGCTCAATCATCCAGGTAATAATCTTGGTAAACAGCCCCCCCTCCTTTCAGGAACAGTGTGTGTCATTTTTAACAAGGACAGATTTCCACAGATCTCTTGAGCGACAGATCTGAGTTTGAGCCAACGTTTATTTGGTTCCTGTCGTGTTTACAAGTCAAACGCTGCCTGATGAGCTCCGCTTGATTTCTTTGACAATTTTCAGCAGAGCTGCCAATAACGAGTGGCGAGGTGAACGCTTCCTCCCGGCGGACCTCAGAGGGCTGCGGTTCCCCTTCCAGCACACGGCTGCCTCCTCCTGACCCAATTATCACCAAATAATTGCTCAGAACGCCACACGATCAGCATCCCAAGCAGACGCGTTTAAAAATAGCATCTTCAGCAGTCATTGCAAGCTGTTACATGGGAATGTTACTTCAGGGCAGATGTACCTCCTGCTTCCACGCTGAACCAGTAAAAAGCAGTTTGTGCTCCAGCTTCTTGTTCATGCGAGATTGTCGCTCAAGTTTAGATCATAGTTTATTTGCAGCGTATTATTCTGATGCGTTTGCTGAGGTTTAATAGGTGTGGCAGCCATCTTGAATTAGGCCAACTGCAAAACATAATCAGCTGTAGATGTACGCTGAATGATTACTTTCTGAGGGTTCCGTTAAAATTTGCTGCATGGCTCTTGAGAGATTCAGATAATGGACAAAGAGACGTGTACACACAGACACATTATTACCTGCCGGCATCAGGTGATAAATAAAACATCCAAAGTTGTCCAGACTGAAGTTTGTACCCCAAAATGCAGAGGAGGAGCTAAGAAACTAAAAGTTATTTTATTATAAACTAACAAAAGTCAGGTGTAGACACACAAGGGGGAGGCAGAAATGGCACAAGTTCGTTTAACGTTTGACCAGTGGGCAGTGAGAACCAGAAGGTCAATATGGACTGGGGCTGATGGGAAGAGCGGCAACTGGACAATTTCCTGTCAGTGTTTCAAAAACTTTTCATAAAAGTCAAAGTGACTGAGTTCTTTGTCAAACAGACAAACAGTAAAAGCAGCAGTCCATGCAGGATGTTCGTATCTGACGTAAACGGTTAAACATCCAAACCCTGACCCCGACTCTGGTTCTGTGTTTTATTTGGTGATTTTTAGTTGGTTCTCCTTGCAGTTTATTTTTTATTTTTCTGTCAGTTGTCTTCTCTCCACCCTCGGCCTCCCACGTTGCTTCCCAGTCACCTTTCAGCTGCGCTCCAGGATTAACAGCTCATGTGCTGCCACTTTGCCCTCACCCTCCGTCTCGATCCAAACCTCTTCTGATCCCCCGACAGCAGCTCGTGGTCTCTGCTCTCTGCCTGAAGTCCTGGTCCTCGTGCTCCCTATAATTTGTAGTTGTTGCTTCCACGTCAGACTTTTGCTTTGTTAATTACTCATTTTTAGCAGACCAAAAACATGCATGTTAGGCTGATTGGTAACTCTAAATTGTCACTAAGTGTGAGTGAGAGAGTGAATGGTTGTTTGTCTCGTTTGTCTCTGTGTGGCCCTGTGATGGACTTGCGACCCGTCCAGGGTGTACCCCGCCCCTCGCACTGTGATTGCTGGATATGGGCACCGGCGACCCCCGTGACCCAAAATGGAAGAAACGGGTAAAGATAATGGATGGATGGATGGATGGATGAAATTTTAAAAAGCTTTTTTTTTTTTTTGGTGTTTGAATGTTCTGAATTTCATGTGTACAGCACTTTGTTGCAGCTGTGGTTGTTTTAACACTAGAGTGACTGGATTTTCAAGATCCTGAGGACAAACCCCCTCCTTCTCCTCAACAATTTGCGGGCCATTAACTGCCTTTTGTTATAAATATGGGGCACTGAATATGCAGGTAACTCAGACACACCCACCACACCTGACTGCATTCCAATGTTTCTCAAGGCCTCCTATTCACGTGTTTCTGCCCTGGAGATGTGTTGAGTGGGGGCACAAAACTTAAACTTTAACTCAATTTTGGGATATTTGGAATGACTAAGAGCAAGGATTTTGCATTTTTCCAAATGGGTGTAGGTGTAGAATTAATGAGCTGTGGGGTCATTAGCATGTGAATCAATATTATCTAGCTCACAGAAAGGGAGCGGGGGATTTAGAAGCCAAGTTCACTTGCACAAAAAAGTGCAACCTTAGTCAAAGTAGTGTTAAATGGCTTTACAAATTATTAAAATGATTATTTTTATTATTTTAAACCTGAATTACATCACTTCCGGTTTGTTTCTCTGGTCTCCGGTTGCGTTGTTTTCAGCTTCTGTTTGCTCGCGCTTGTTCTGAAATGGCGGCGAGAGTCGGCTGTGGACGGCCGGAGCTCCATCCATGTCTGCCTGGCAGCCTCAGATGTTGAATGAACACTGAGGTGACTTGTTAAAACGTGGATAAACAGCGGTGCAGCTTTTGGAGGGACGGACACCAAGCTAACTGGGGCTAAAATGCCTTTTGGAGGGACGACACCATGAGCTAACGGGGAATAATGCTAAATCGGACCTGACTCGCGTGGCGGCAAGAGCCTGCTGCGTTGGGAGCTCCATCCGTGTCTGCCTGGCAGCCTCAGATGTTGGATGAACAACGAGGTGACGTTAAAACGTGGATAAACAGCGGTGCAGCCTTTTGGAGGGACACACCGAGCTAACGGGTGCTAAAATGCTGACGCTACCCCCACCGGAGACACGGACTGACTGAGACCAGCTCACAGTAAGCAATTGTATTTTTTAATTAAATAAATATACAGTATGTCTCTAAATACAGTACAGGTATGTGTTTATAGATGAATGTGTGTTGTAATGTGTTAGCTAACTGATTGTAAATAAAGTTCTGTGCATGTTTATGAATCAGTATGTATGCTTGTTCAGTCTCATGTCAATAAACGGGTGTGCGGTGCAGCGTTAGCATGCTTTTTACAACTTACGAATGAAAATCCGGTTTTACGAAATGGCCACTTGCAGCGCGTTCCAACCTACGAATTTTCGAGTTAGGAATGATACGTAAGAACGGAACTCGTTCGTAAGTCGGGGATACCCTGTACGCCACATGTGTCAAACACTTGGCCCGCGGGCCAGATGTGGCCCGCCATGTCATTTTATGTGGCCCGCGAGAGCTTAGATTAAAAGTTTTGAGTGTCTAAAAATAAATACGCGCATGTTTTGACCAAAAACTACATTTCCCACAATGCCTTTCAACTACGGTAGCCGACAATGCCTTTCAACTACGGTATCCCACAATGCCTTTCGACTACGGAAGCCGCAGTAGTGTTTCTACCTTCATGCCAACGAGTGGAATTGAGATATAAATAATGATCCCAAAATGTCCAGAAAGAGAAAAGTTGATGCAGACGGAAGTTTCAAGAAAGATGGGAAGGCGAATACTTGTTTGTGCTTCCAGGAGAAAGACCGGTATGTCTTTTGTGTTACGAGGCGCTGTCGGTTTTGAAACCAAACACGGAGCTAAGTACGCTAGCCTTCAAGAAAAGCAACACATTCTGCCAAGAATTAAAAGGCAAACTGCGGTCGCAGCAGAGTTTGTTCATGAAACCCACAGCCAAAAACGAGGCTGCAGTGAAAGCTAGCTTCATTGTGGCTGAAGAAATCGCTTCCAAGTCGTTTTCAGATGGAGCGTTTTTGAAACAGTGCATGCTGAAGGTCTTTTAGCAGGGACGCAAACAAGTTATCACGCAGATGTCCGACACGATCACGGCTTTCCAGAGTGAATTGGATTTATGGATGTGACAAGTGAAACAGGACAATCTTGTCCACTTTCCTGTTTGTCAGGTTAGCATTTTTTTAACAATTAAAATATAATAAAATGTAATTCAACAAAGAAGAAGAACATTTAAACTGTGTGCAATTTAATGATTGTGCTTGCATTTTGTTTTGTGTTTATCATTTTCAGAACATGATCAATCGTAGAGAGAGAATCCACTTGGTGTGTTCAAGGACAGGCAGCATCTCCTCATCAAAGACTACCGGTAACCAAAACACTTGAGTAATATAGTTGTGAACTGAGTCAACCTTTATTTTGGTATTTTTAGTTGATTACATATTATTTATGTGTAGCTGCTGTTGTAATTATTTAATGTTTGCAGATCTTGTTCACGAATGAGGGAAAACTGGAGCGTGAGATCGATAGGCGGATAGGTGCAGCGTCTGCAGTGAAGCGGGCGCTGTACCGGTCTGTCGTGGTGAAGAGAGAGCTGAGTCAAAAGGCAAAGCTCTCAATTTACCGATCGATCTACGTTCCCACCCTCATCTATGGTCATGAGCTTTGGGTTATGACCGAAAGAACAAGATCTCGGATACAAGCGGCTGAAATGAGTTTTCTCCGCAGGGTGGCTGGACTCTCCCTTAGAGATAGGGTGAGAAGCTCAGTCATCCGGGAGGGACTCGGAGTAGAGCCGCTGCTTCTCCACATCGAGAGGAGCCAGTTGAGGTGGCTCGGGCATCTGGTTAGGATGCCTCCTGGACGCCTCCCTGGTGAGGTGTTCCGGGCATGTCCCACCGGGAGGAGACCCAGAGGAAGACCCAGGATACGCTGGAGGGACTATGTTTCTCGGCTGGCCTGGGAACGCCTTGGGATTCCCCCAGAGGAGCTGCTCCAAGTGGCTGGGGAGAGGGAAGTCTGGGCCTCCCTACTTAGGCTGCTACCCCCGCGACCCGACCCCGGATAAGCGGAAGAAAATGGATGGATGGATGGATGGATGGTCTTATGTGCACACAAATTGTTGTCATCAAACCATCAGTCGGATGCAAGGCTGTGTATAGCCTTTTTTTTGTAAAATGCTACATGTGTCATACATGTTCTGTGCAGTTCAGTTTTATGTTATTTTTCTTTATTAACTTGGACATCTAAAAAAGCTAAGTCTGGTCCTCTGGACATTCAAAAAACAAAACAAAACAAAGCAAAAAAATTGTAGAAATGTTTCGTCTTTCGTCTGAAAGACTTCCTCAGTCTGAGGTGTTGTATTCAACTCAGTCTTATAAATAGCACCCTCCCACAGTGGATCAACCAGTTGGCTGATGACAGCCGAAACCAGCTGCTCACATGATCAAGGAGGACCACCTCTGGACCATCAGGTCCAGAGGACCAGACTTAGCTTTTTTAGATTTTTCTACCTGGATTATTGAGCATGCATCAGGGTATTAACTTGGACAGTTTGATCCTTCATTAATGGAGTTATGTGGGTTTTCATAAGCTGACAAAATTTAAAAGGATTTATGTTAGAGCAACAAGCAAACAGGTGTTTTCTATGCAACTGTAATTGTCAGTTGAATAAGTTATAATAAATGAGTTATTCAACATTAAGGAGTACGGTAGTTACATTTATTTTACATTACTGGATCCCTGATTTTATTGTTGTTGTGTATTTACTGATAGCTTTATTATGTTTAGTGGCACTAGATGCATTTTACTCTGTTGTTTTTTATTTTTTTTAACTGTAAAGCACTTTGGTCGACTTCGGTTGTTTTTATGTGCTATATAAATAAAATTGACATTGACATTGACATTACATTAGATTACATTTAGTTACATTTATAAGTTACATCTGGCCCTTCAAGGTCAGCCATTATGCCGATGTGGCCCTCGGTGAAAATGAGTTTGACACCCCTGCTGTACGCCATAAAGGGAGTTTTTTTCTTCTTTGTTGTTTTACGGAGGATTGCATCCACCCTGTTGCGTCATCGCCTCCTTCAGGCTGAACCCCACGCCTACTTTTCCGTAAAGAAATGAAAACCTGTCGATTTGCATTAGATTACTTTGTGGTTTTCTCAAGGACCTGTGTGTGACACAAAAAACTGAATTTTAGAATTGACATGGAATTATAGAACTGAGAATTAAAGAAGTCCAACTGAATTTTCAACACAACGAAATACAGTTTCAAAGCAACTGAATTCAGTTTGAACCATTAAATTCAATTTCAATTTAGTGAAATAAAATGTCCAACCAATTGATTTAATTTCAAATTAGTCAACTACAGATCCAGTTTCTGCCCATAGTTGACCTGTATATGACAAATGAACAGTAAAATAAAGCTCATGTATTTGTTTGATTGATTTTTTTAAGTGTCTCTTTGTTTTAGTTTTACATCACAGTTCAGTTGTGTTTTTAATGTTTTTATTTTTTATTTGTTTAACCAAGATTTCTTCTACATTGTCACAGTTTCAGAAGAGTTGAATCCAAGAATGCAAACTAGCATGAGGAGGTTGAATAAAATCAAAATTAACTTACCAAACTTCCGGCGTATAAGCCACAGTATTTTACTTTGTCCAAAAAGCTAAGTCTGGTCCTCTGGACATTCAAAATAAAAATAATAATAATGTTTTTTTGAATGTCCAGAGGACCAGACTTAGCTTTTTGGATTTTTCTACCTGGATTATTCAGGGTATTTTACTTTGTCATTCCAGTAACTTATACGCTGAAACAACTTATAGATGTTTTTTTCTTTCTTTTTCATGATGCTTTTTTTGACTGATGCAACGTATACGCTGGAAAATACAGTAAACATGATTGCATTGCATCACATTGAGTTGTGTAGTGGTGCGTTGTGTTGATTTTTGTTGTGAAATGAAGTCATTAACATGAACGGACAGAAGCTGCATCCATGTTTAAGGTCTGATGAGGTGACACTCAGCTGAAGTTGGGCCTTGTGAGTGTGACAGGATCTGAGGATCACCTGGAAGCCTTGCGGTGACGTTTAGCCTGTTGACCCTCCACCGCACACACCAGGATGTTTGGTGGCACTTCCTGTAACGTGTGCGTCTCTGCAGCCGCCCAGCCTCAGCGTGAAGTAGGTCACCTCGCTCTCACATACTCATGTGCTGAGGCACATTTTCTCCTGCAGGTCTTCTGAGCAGCAGCTCTGGATTTGTTGTCAGAGGAGCGGA
>JBBPBX010003906.1:0-66297 GCA_038048925.1 Garcialebias charrua | reverse complement strand
GACCTTTACCCTAAACCTAACCATTACCAATGCATGGGCGTAGCCAGGATTTTATGAGGGGGCGGTTCGTTTGAAGGAAAAGTGGACCTGAAAAGAGCAACACACTTTGGTGGTTCACTGGAAGCGCGTCGGGTTGCCACTCCAAATTTTATCTTGACTCGGGTTCGATCCTCACTTGGTTGAACTTATTTTACGTTTGTCTTTTATTGGATAAAAAAAGGAGTTTGTGTTAACCACAGGCATATTAAGTCTATGGTGTTAACCGGTTCGACATTAGCGGCGTCTCCATACCTTCTCTTTCCACCTCTCTTAACACAGAACTTGTGTTGTGGCAAAGTGGGCGGTTCGTTCGAACCCAACGAACCCCCCCTGGCTACGCGCATGCAATGCATACCTTACCCTAAACTTAACACATCCTCAATTCACACCTTAGTCCTAAACCTAACCCCTAACCCACCAACGGGACTTATTCTTATGGGGCCTGGGCTTTGGGCCCCATGAGAAGCAGTTGGTATAACTCCAAAAAATGGGCCTCACAATGGAACATAAACAAGGACACACACACACACACACACACACACACAATCCCAGAGCCGATTTCAGATTCAGTGTCAGGGTCGTGAGCTAGGCTGACCTCGAGCTCGTTAGCTAGCCGTCACAGCACAAACAAATGTTTCCAGCTCTCTTCAGTCATTTCTCTGAAAGATCAAAGGATAAAAACAAAAATAAACAACATTTTATTGTTTAGAATATTTAGTGGAGAGCAATTAAAATCAAGCAACAAAGATGATCTCGGACCACAACGTGTTGAATTTACAACCGGCAGGTGCTCAACGAGGAGCTCTGAGGGTTTAAAATGTCCGTCTGCTTCTGTCAGGAAGGTGTGTGTGTGTGTGTGCGCGTGCGTGCGTGTGTGCGTGTGTGTGTGTGTGTGTTGTTAGAAACCAACTAACATGATCTGACATTCAGCTTGACCACCCGTGAAAACACACTCCGATGTTCCTGCAGGAGCAAAGCGTCACGGAGGCCAGATGTCCTATTTATAGAGAAGATATATTTTAAACATTTCGTCCTGAGTCATCGCCTACGTCACGTCAGAGCCTGAAAATAAAATAAAAACTTAGAGGAAATAAAGTATTTTAATGATAGTCTGTGTTTTATTATAGTCTGTCTGAATTTTAACACCAAAGTTTTATTTGAGGCACTTTCAGAAACGGTTTTAAAGTTGCAGTTTCATTCCTTCAAATTAATTTTGTTCTTTTTCACTGACTCTTTGGCAAACGGCTAAGATCCTGCAAATGTTGCTGAATGCACGGCGAGGAGGCCGCAGGATCAATTCCCAGCCTGTCTGGGTGGAGTTTACATGTTCTACATGTTCTCCCCATGAACGGGAGGGTTACTTTCAACAGACTAAACACGTGCACGTTAGTCTCGTTGGTAACTCTATGTGAGGGGTGTGAGATCCTGGTCCACACACCTGGTTCAAAGGTTGAAACATCTCTTCATGTTCTCCAGAAGAAATCAGGAGTGTTGGAGCAGGAAACAAAACATGCAGGATTGTGGACCAGGACTGGACCCCTGCTTTAAACTGTCACAAGAAGTGAACATAAAAGGTCTCTCTGTGTCCCTGTGATGGACTGGAGACCTGTCCATGGTGTCCCAGCCTCTTAAAGAATAACCCAAATCCTGGTGTGACAGACTAAATTACCCATTGTTCAGGATAAACCCAGTATAGATTGATCCAGGCCAGAATAAACCCCGTGGGATTAACTGGCCTATAGGACAAACTATACCCTTCCCGGCCAGACTATACCCCTCCCGGCCAGACTATACCCTTCCCGGCCAGACTATACCCCTCCCGGCCAGACTATACCCCTCCTGGCCAGACTATACCCCTCCTGGCCAGACTATACCCTTCCCGGCAAGACTATACCCTTCCCGGCAAGACTATACCCTTCCCGGCAAGACTATACCCCTCCTGGCCAGACTATACCCCTCCTGGCCAGACTATACCCCTCCCGGCCAGGCTATACCCCTCCCGGCCAGGCTATACCCCTCCCGGCCAGGCTATACCCCTCCCGGCCAGGCTATACCCCTCCCGGCCAGGCTATACCCCTCCCGGCCAGGCTATACCCTTCCCGGCCAGACTATACCCCTCCCGGCCAGACTATACCCTTCCCGGCCAGACTATACCCTTCCCGGCCAGACTATACCCTTCCCGGCCAGACTATACCCTTCCCGGCCAGACTATACCCTTCCCGGCCAGACTATACCCTTCCCGGCAAGACTATACCCTTCCCGGCAAGACTATACCCTTCCCGGCAAGACTATACCCCTCCTGGCCAGACTATACCCCTCCTGGCCAGACTATACCCCTCCCGGCCAGGCTATACCCCTCCCGGCCAGGCTATACCCCTCCCGGCCAGGCTATACCCTTCCCGGCCAGGCTATACCCCTCCCGGCCAGGCTATACCCCTCCCGGCCAGGCTATACCCTTCCCGGCCAGACTATACCCCTCCCGGCCAGACTATACCCTTCCCGGCCAGACTATACCCCTCCCGGCCAGACTATACCCTTCCCGGCCAGGCTATACCCCTCCCGGCCAGGCTATACCCTTCCCGGCCAGGCTATACCCCTCCCGGCCAGGCTATACCCCTCCCGGCCAGGCTATACCCTTCCCGGCCAGACTATACCCCTCCCGGCCAGACTATACCCTTCCCGGCCAGACTATACCCTTCCCGGCCAGACTATACCCTTCCCGGCCAGACTATACCCTTCCCGGCCAGACTATACCCTTCCCGGCAAGACTATACCCTTCCCGGCAAGACTATACCCTTCCCGGCAAGACTATACCCCTCCTGGCCAGACTATACCCCTCCCGGCCAGGCTATACCCCTCCCGGCCAGGCTATACCCCTCCCGGCCAGGCTATACCCTTCCCGGCCAGGCTATACCCCTCCCGGCCAGGCTATACCCCTCCCGGCCAGGCTATACCCTTCCCGGCCAGACTATACCCCTCCCGGCCAGACTATACCCTTCCCGGCCAGACTATACCCTTCCCGGCCAGACTATACCCTTCCCGGCCAGACTATACCCTTCCCGGCAAGACTATACCCTTCCCGGCAAGACTATACCCTTCCCGGCAAGACTATACCCCTCCTGGCCAGACTATACCCCTCCCGGCCAGGCTATACCCCTCCCGGCCAGGCTATACCCCTCCCGGCCAGGCTATACCCTTCCCGGCCAGGCTATACCCCTCCCGGCCAGGCTATACCCCTCCCGGCCAGGCTATACCCCTCCCGGCCAGGCTATACCCCTCCCGGCCAGACTATACCCTTCCCGGCCAGACTATACCCCTCCCGGCCAGACTATACCCTTCCCGGCCAGACTATACCCTTCCCGGCCAGACTATACCCTTCCCGGCCAGACTATACCCTTCCCGGCCAGACTATACCCTTCCCGGCCAGACTATACCCTTCCCGGCCAGACTATACCCTTCCCGGCAAGACTATACCCTTCCCGGCAAGACTATACCCTTCCCGGCAAGACTATACCCCTCCCGGCCAGACTATACCCCTCCCGGCCAGGCTATACCCCTCCCGGCCAGGCTATACCCCTCCCGGCCAGGCTATACCCTTCCCGGCCAGGCTATACCCTTCCCGGCCAGGCTATACCCCTCCCGGCCAGGCTATACCCCTCCCGGCCAGACTATACCCCTCCCGGCCAGACTATACCCTTCCCGGCCAGACTATACCCTTCCCGGCCAGACTATACCCTTCCCGGCCAGACTATACCCTTCCCGGACAGACTATACCCCTCCCGGCCAGACCATACCCTTCCCAGCAAGACTATATCCTTCCTGGCCAGACTATACCCCTCCCGGCCAGACTATACCCTTCCCGGCCAGACCATACCCTTCCCGGCCAGACTATACCCCTCCCGGCCAGACTATACTCCTCCCAGCCAGAAAATACTCCTCCTGGCCAGACTATACCCCTTCCGGCCAGAATATACATCTACAGTACGTACCCATACATTTCCAGATTCCAGCTTCTAAACATACTGAATGATTCCCCAAACTTCATGCTCAATAATCCAGGTACAAATCCAACAATCAGTCGGGTCAGCTGGACGTTTTTTTGTTGTTGTTGTTTTTGTTTTGGTGACTGGAAATAACGCCACCAGATCGCTGGTCAGCATCACTCATGTTCAGAACCACAACGGTATCTGGCCATCTTTGAACCTCTGACTTTCGTTCTTGGTTAATGAAAACATTCTTGGCAAATGCTTTTGCTTTCGTCCGTCTTGCGCCGGTCCAAGAATTTCACCTCTAGCGACACAATGTTCGTGCTGCTGTTTATAATGATGTTTTTCTACTACATTAGGGCTTAGTGTATTACTAGCTGATGTGATGTCTCTCTTAGTTAATCCTAGATGTTATTATTGTATTTCTCTTGCATTTGTTGTTGGATGTAACTGGGACCCTGTGTACATAATCTCGTTTTCAACACATGTACTACATGCGGTGCAAATGACAATAAATTCTCTCTGACTCTGACTCTGACTCTCTGACTCTGACAATATGAAAGCCCCCGGCCGTCCCTCTCAATCATGGCCCCAGTTCAGAGGAACCCACAAAACAGAACCAGAGTCCCATTCCATTATTCCCAGCTGTGGTGTTCAGGCGACCGGGCCTGCTTTGAACCCTCATTTTTTTCAAGGTAAATGCTTCAAAACCTGGTGGGACACTCAGCCAAGAACATCGAAGGAGGCGCAGAGAGACTGAATGATTTGAGTTTTAAGGTTTACGACGGTTATCTTTTTCACTTAACTTCATTGACAAAGCTGAACCTCCAATAAAATGTTGAAAATTCAAGACCTTTTGTTTATGACACAACACGACTGATGTCATGGGGGTACAATCTGGCCTGAAGGGTAAGAATAGGCCTAGATCAACAAATGTACAGTCCTGACTGAGGACACATGTTACACCAGAAAAGAACGTGTCAGTGAAGCAGATGCATGGAAGTTTCTTACAGAGTTCATGTTCTTTTCTGTACCCTGAATACAAATATGTTTCACCTTTAGTATCTCAGGTGTAAAAGAAGACATGATGGGGTTATCTCCGTACAGTTTCTTAGTCTCGGAGAGCTCAGCCCTTCTTACTGAGGCTCCGTGCGATAAATGACAAAGCTGTCGTTCCGACTCCAGCAGGGTGAGCAACACGCGCCACAATTAATTTTCCCTCCAGCTGTCAGAAGGATGACGATGGCACCAAGGAATGAGACGTGCCATCAAAGCTAACTTGAGCTTTTTTCCTGCTCAACCCCAGATGTGTTTAACACGCTGAGGTCCCGCGGGGCCTCCGGCAGGAGCCACGACTCTGGAGGAGCCGATTCACTCACGTGCAGAGCGAAGGTCGGCAGTATGCCAAGGAAAGATAATTAAATGTGAAAATCCAAACACCGGGGCCGGCGGAGCGCGTTGCGACGCTCCAAAGACTGAAATCACTGAATCCAGCGTTGCTCCGGTCACAAAAGGTGATATTTAGGAGCAAAGGAGACAAATTAGCCTGATGCATGCTTGACTGTGATCAAGGACAATTATTGTCCTTAACAACTGCATCCTCCTGTAAATACATTTGTTTTCTCTTTGATTTTACTTTTCATCATCTGCTCTGAAAGAAATATGAACACGAAGCAGTTCACAAGCTTGAACATACATAAAAAACAATAGTTAGAACCGTTTAAAATCTTCATAGATCATTTAAATTTAATACAGAGCGGGTTTCATTTCTGCTCAGAGCGGCAGCAGAGAAAAGGACAGAAGTCGTGTAAAATTAATCATCCTGCGGTCGCTCTTCATCGCCTCCTTCACTCTCAGCTCCTGCTGGGACTGACACCCAAGCTCAGTTTGACTCCCGTATGATCAGAGCTCCTTTCTGACAGTGTTTTGTCAAATGAAGAGACTTGCAGATCACGACACCAGATTAAAAACATCTCACTGAAAAGAGCTCACACCAGGTAGACTGTGGGGGGAGTTCTGTGAGTGTGGGGCTGGGGGCCCGATGTTACAGACTGTTCAGTCCCTGTGCAGTTGGAAGTTGGACCCTTCAGGGTGGGAGTTGGACTCCACCAGGGCTGCTCATTGTCACTGATTCTCTTCATGACAACAGGATTGAGAAACGCATGCAAAAAAAATAACTATTTGTACTCTTGTTTTTTGAAACATAGAACTCATGAGGCTGAAAACAAATACAAAAAGTACAAAAGCAAATTGATTGGAATTATAAGGAAGCAAAAGAGGGAATATTACAGTGAACAACTAAACAAAACAAATGGTGAAATAAAATCAACATGGCGAGTTATAAATAATGTTCTAAATAAACGCAAAAATAAAATTAGCTTATCACGACGTTTTGTGAAAAGTGGTAATGAAATACATGATAACAATGAAATTGTAAATTAATTTAATAATTATTTTGTGAATGTGGGATCAAACCTGGCAAAAACAATACCAAAAGTTGATAAAAATGTGAGCTACTTAATTAATGATCATAAAAATACTATGTTTCTATATTAAACTGATAAAGATGAAATAATGATGGTAACAAAAAAAATTCTGATAAAAGATCCAAGGACTGTTTGAAATAGTTTGTTTTTTGAAAAAAAAAGGGCAGACAAAATAAGAAATTTTTCTTCATTCTGCCACCTTTCATTTTATGTATTTCAATTCTTTCACAAATTTATGTAATGTTTTTTTTCATTATCTTTTATGTTTTTTTATATATATATATATGTAAAATGAATAAAAAATAATAATAAAAATAAATAAAATCTTTCTGGTCAGGATTTCTCGGTGCAGCCAGGCGGTGGAGGGAGTCCGATCCGGTGGCCTCAGGATTCCATCTCTGCTCTTTGCAGATGATGTGGTCCTGTTGGCGTCACTGTGCCGTGATCTTCAGCTCTCACTGGAGCGGTTCGCAGCTGGGATGAGGATCAGCACCTCCAGATCTGAGGCCGTGGTCCTCAGTCAGGAATAGGTGGATTGTTCTCTTCAGGTCGAGGTTCTGCCTCAAGTGGAGGAGTTCAAGTATCTCAGGGTTTTGTTCACAAGTGAGGGAAGAATGGAGCGTGAGATTGACAGATTGGTGCAGCATCTGCAGTATTGTGGACTCTGTGTTGGTACCAAGTTCAACCCTCTACTGCTTACCTTGAGAGTGCTTACCTTTTAGTTGAAAAAACAACAACAACAAGTGGAGTCACTCTAATGTGTAGGGCGGCCGTGGCATAGTGGTAATGACAGTCGTCCCCCGATCGGAAGGTTGGAGGTTCGAATCCCGAGTTCCCACACCATGTGTCGTTGTGTCCCTGGGCAAGACACTTAACCCCAAGTTGCTCCCGGTATGACAGGCAGCGCTTTGCAAGGCAGTCTACCGCTACCGGTGTATGAATGGGTGGATGGTTGGTACTGTGAAGCGCTTTGGGGCCCATCAAAGGGGGCTGGAAAGCGCTATATAAATAAGCTCCATTTACCATTTATTTACCATTTAGATGGTTCATGTTTGCTAATGCATAGCTTGTGTTTTTGAGAAAGAGCTGTTCTGTAGGTTCTGACTCTGAATAAATGCGTAGCCTATTTCTACACATGACCTCAGTGTTCCCTCAGCAGGAAGGAACCGGGACGACGCCTTCATCCTAATCAAACTGAGAGAGCTGAGAGCAAAGAGTGCGATCTGCTAAAGAAAAGAGTCAAAACTCGCTAAGTGGAGTTTTAAAGCTGAAGCAGAGAGGATGAATAAAGAGCAACACACCCCTGGTGGGTGAACGGAGACAGAAGGAATAAATAGACTGGTGCTGATGAGGAGATGGGAAACAGCTGAGCTAAATGAAATGTGGAACAGGTGTGAGTGGGCGTGGCCAAACTGAGGAGCGTTGACAGCACAGAGGAACCACAGAGGAGCCAAAATAAAGCTTTAAATACAGAAAATGTTCATAATATCCAAAAATTAAAAATAAACCTAACAATAAAACACACAAAAAAAAAACTGAATCCTGACACACTGTACAAGCTTTAAATGAAGTGGTCCAGTCTCAGCTCTCTGATTTGACCCGACTCGGTTCTGCACGGTCTCGTTTTCCATTTAACTGAGTGTTGCCTTGTTGAGGACGGGTCTTCATAGTATGGCTGCCTAAAACTCATCACCACCAAACAAATTTAAAATAAATAATGTTTCAAAACCATCTTCTGCCACGGTTTCCAAAAATGCTGTGGCCCATTTCAAACCACCTTCTCATAAACAGAGTCCATTTGGTACAACGCCAAAGCACGGAAACATCTGGACCTCCTTGTGGCGCCACGGTGTTTTCATGTTAATGATGTATTTTATTTTATTCATATTTAAAATAAAAGATAAATATGAAAGCTGCGATGGTCAGGTTTTAAAAACGGTAGATTTCTTGTGAAGGACACAGTCTCATGATTGACATCTCTCTCTGTCCAGTGACCTGCAGTCTGTGGACATCAAATCTTCAGCTCCTTGGCTCCTCTGGAGCCTCAGCCGAAGAGATCCTGAGAGCGGAGCTGAAAGTGGGTCGGACCGCCCAACGCAAAGATTCTGAACCAAGTGGGTCGAGTGGAGCCCACAGAAAAAAAGCCATCTGCAGGGTTCTGCTGGGCTTTTATTTTGAAATCTGAATACAAAAGTAATACATTCTCAGAACACTTGATCAAATTAAGACTGACAAAAATATCATTTTATCAAGATGGAAATAATTTTTGATTTTTTTAACTTTCTAAATGGAGGACTTTGCATCATATTTGGACTTTTTCACCAATAACCTTCAATTTTCATTTCTGATCTTCTGCAGCAGATTGAAACAAACTAATTAAAAGATTTGAGTTCCTTCAAAGATTGTAACTCATCTGCCAAATTCTTTCAGCTGCTCCCTTCTTCAGCGGTTGTTTTGTAAATGATGTGATCTTATTCGAGATCTGTAAGCACTGTATGTGATGAGGACGACTCTCAGGTACTACCACACCATGCATTAGCTCAGTATCTGTAAAAATGACTGAACTATTATCACTTTTCACATTGCTAAGGTTGATCAGCTTTGGCAGCCATCTTGCACTGGAATAATTCAGTCACTTGTAGATATTGATACAGTACAGGTAGTCCTCGGGTTACGATGTTTCGTGGTTACAACGCATCTCCTGTAAAAAATATAAATATATTTTTTTTTTATTTTATTTTGAAAAGCAGAGTTACGCAGTTTTACGTTGTAAACAAAATGCGGAATACGGCGGATGGGCTGGTTTTACGTCGTAAACGTAGCGGCGGAGGAATACTCCACTGTACTCTCTAAAAAGGCTAAATCTGGTCCTCTGGACATTCAAAAAACTAAACTAAACTGTACCGTGAATGCGGTTTTACGTCGTAAACGTAGCGGCGGAGGAATACACTGCACTGTAGTACTGTGAACGTGGTTTTACTTCGTAAACGGAATGCGGAATATGGCAGATTGATGCTTTACGTCGTAAACGTAAAGCAGCGGTGGAAAATATTGTACTTTACGCGGCGGAATGGCGTAAAATATTGTACTGTACGCGGTGCGTTGGTGGAAAATATTGTACTGTACGCGGTGCAGCGGCGGAGGAATACTGTGCTGTACTGTGAACGCAGTTTCACGTCGTAAACGAAAAACGGAATACAGGTACAGTGGCTGGACCGAGGAGAACTTCGTCAACAGCATCCTGGTAGGCCATTAACTCTTTTTTCCCTTCATTATGGCTCCCAGATGTATGTGTTTTTTGATAATTATGTATGGTACTGTGTTAGGATAGGCTAAGTGCTTGGTAATACAGTACTGTACATGCATATGGTGCAGTATGTATGTATATTCCAACTTACGTCGAAAATCGGTTTACGACGCTGTGTAAGAACGGATCTACGTCGTAAGTCGAGGACTACCTGTAATTACTTTTACAGAATTTTGGACTTGGGGTCCACTGTCCAGGAGGACAGGAAGTTAAAGAGGTGAAGAAGAGAGTCCAAGCAGGATGGAGTGGATGGAGAAAAGTATCAGGAGTGATTTGTGATTTTAAAAAAAGTGTCAACAAAGGTCAAAGGAAAAGTTTACAAGACAGTGGTGAGACCAGCTATGTTGTATGGTCTGGAGACAGAGACATGGACAAAAAGACAGGAGACAGAACTGGAAGTGTCAGAAATGAAGATGTTGAGGTTCTCCTTAGGAGAGACAAGGATGGAGAAGATCAGGAATGAGATCATCAGAGATACAGCTCAGGTTGAGACACCTGAAAGGAGGAGATATTTTGCTAACAGTACAGACAAACACACACAGAGACAGGCAAACCCTCACCATAACACCTTTATCTTATTACGATTAGAATATTTATTGAAATTAATGTAACTAAAATTGAGCTGTGAACCTTTAAACTGTAAAACACTCAAGACCATTATTTCCGTGTAAGCTCTACATGTATTTAAAAAAACAAAACATGAATTTAATTTCCCCCCATGTGGAAGACGTCTGAATGAATATTAATCTGAAGTGTTTCCTCATTAGGCATGCAGCGATTCTGCCACAACATTAAAACCATCTGCCTAATGGTGCTAACGGCTCATCAGCTCCAGTTCGAGGATCCAAGATGTTCAGAGTCAGCGAGGCAAGCTGTCTCCTTCACAAATCACCAGCAGCAGAACATTTCCAAAGAATTCTACATCTATGGCTCTCATGGAGTTTATGGAACAAATAACTACAGCTGTTGATGAAAACAATATGGTGTAAGTATATTTGTTGATTTAAAAAGGGCTTTCGACACAATAGATCACACCATTCTCCTTGATAAATTGAATGTCTATTGCATTAGAGGACCAGCGCTGCAGGGTACATAGTTATTTGAAAGATAGGAAGCAGTTTGTACAGATAGATGATTTAAGATCTGATTTTTGTAATATCACATGCGGAGTTCCACAAGGCTCTGTACTTGGACCTAAGTTGATTATTTTATATGTTAATGATTTGGTTAATGTGTCAGGACTCCTCAGATGTACCCTCTTTGCAGATGATACTACTTTCTTTTGTTTGGGTGAGGATATGAAACAAATGTTGGAATTGATGAAAAAGGAGTTTGTCAAAATACAGACTTGGTTTAAACTAAATAAATTATCATTAAATTTAGAAAAAACTTATTATATGATATTTGGTAATAAAAAGAAAACTGCAGGGGTTTCATTTACAATTGAGGGTGGTGAGATCTGTAGAGTGAGTGAGGTCAAGTTCTTGGGTGTTGTCATTGATGACAAAATAACTACGAAAAAACATATAGATTCTGTAAAAATGAAAATATCTAAATCCATTGCTGTACTGTATAAGGTTAGGGACCTATTGAATGACAAAGCGTTGTATTTGTTGTACAACACAATCATTGTTCCACATTTAATTTATTGTATTGATGTCTGGGGAAAAGCATGTAAAACTATTACAAAACCAATTTTTATTTTACAGAAAAGAGCCGTAAGGATTATTTCAAGAAAACATTACTGTCATCCATCTAGTGTATTATTTTTTCAATTGAAATTACTGAAGTTCCATGATTTAGTAGATTACCATATTTTAATGGTGATGTATAAAGCTCATAACAACGCACTACCCTTAAATATTCAGACACATTTTGTTAAAAGATCAAGCTGTTACAATCTAAAGGGAACTGATGTATTTGTAAAGACACAATACAGAACTAGTTTGAAGGGACGGTCTACCTCAGTCCAGGGAGTTGGATTGTGGAATGACTTGGAGTGTGATGTGAAAAAAGCAATGTCAATGTTTGTGTTCAAGAAAATGATCAAAAATGAATTGTTGAAGAAATATATATGAAGGGGTTTAATGTGTTGAAATTGGTAAATTGAGATGAGTTATTCATTTTTTGTTACGTATAGATAATTTTTGTTTGAATTGATTGTTTTGAAAAGGGGCTTATATAATGAGATTTTTTCTTCTTTCTGCCGCCTTTCATTTTATATTTTATTTTCTATTTTTATGAGATACATGTGTTTGTTATGTATTTATTTTTATAAAATTAATTTAAAAAAAAATTCTGTCACCCGCCACCATGAAAGGTGGATAATTCCCCTTTTTTATATTTAAGATGTGTTTGTTTCTCTGTTAGCAAAATATGTCTTGAACTACTGGACATCTCTTACTGAAACTTCCAGTGGAGTTGTGACTGAATGTACGTCTGAATCAACCATGTTCAAGGTGGCCACTACTGCTTACTGACCTTTGAAAACACAACAAAAATTGGTACAACTTGTTAATTTTACACGTGTTTTGTAAATAGTTTGGTGTGGTAGTAGATAAGAGTCACCCTGAACACAACCGCTGAGGGCTTATAGTTCAAGTTGTTTAAAACTTTGACATGCATGTTAGATTTTGTTGAAGAATGCTACTTGAATTCTAATTCACAAAGCAATGGGGCGGCTGTGGCTGAGTGGTTAGAGCAGTCGTCCTCCAATACGAGAGTTGCGGGTTTGATTCCACCAGCAGTCACATGCCGAAGTGTCCCAGGGCAAGACACTGAACTCCTCATTGCCTCCGATGTGTGTCCCATCGGTGTATGAATGTGATCTAAAGCTCTGATTAGTCTTTGTACAGATCGAGTAGAGTGCTGTATGAATGAGGCGCAGATTGTTGTAAAGAGCTTTGAGTATCTTGATAAGATAGAATAATAATAATGTCCTTTTTTGTCATCTGTGTATGTTTCCCATACACAGACGAAATTCGTCTCTGCATTTAACCCAACCACCACCAGGTGGTGCAGTGAGCAGCCATAGAAAGCGCCCGGGGAGCTGGAGAATTAGGTGTGCACTCATAGACACCCCAAGGTGTGTAGTGGCCGGGGCGCGAACCCGCGTCCTTCGGGTCCCAAGTCAAAGCCCTGCCACTACACAGGAGCTGTATAAGTACAGTCCATTTATTTTAAATCGGTTTCCTTTCATTTTGCTTCATAAAGGTTCATTTGCAACATCACATCCTGAAGTATACACACACGTGTCATTAAGAAGCGGAAAATATAATCATTTTGCTAACACAAGAAATGACCAGAGGAAAGTTTACAAGGTGACTTGGCAATGACTTACTAAACTGATCTTACATCAGCATCAGATGGAAAATAAACATTCTTCTTTGACACTTACTTGCCCAGCAGACTTTTGTGGCAGACTTTTCCAGAATCTGTGATTTAGAGGATGTTGAATGTCCGATTCATTTTTTTTCTTCTGTCAACAGAGTGGACGAGAGTGCAGGTGTCTGAGGCAGAGCCAGTGGTGGAGAGTGGGCAGACAGGTGAGTGTCTGTTTACTGTAGGACTAGATCAGCGCTGTGTGATTATTTTCAAATAACATACCGTATTTTCCGCCTGATAGGTCGCACCCTTCTACAGCTCGCTTTGTCCAATTATTGGCAATAAATTGGAAAAATCCATAAACAGGTCTCACCTTCAGTTAGGTCGCGCCTACGTCACTGCTGACGTAACGCGTCACCCACCGCTGATGTGACGCGTCACCCAACGCTGACGTGACGCGTCACCCAACGCTGACGTGACGCGTCACCCAACGCTGACGTGACGCGTCACCCAACGCTGACGTGACACGTCACCGCTGAGACAACCCGGAAATGTGGTCCGAGTGTTTAGCTCTGCTGCAAATGTCTGCCACAGGAGCGCACAGCTCTAAAACTAACGCATCGCCGCCGACACGTTTTCACAAGCTAACTTTGCCTTACCGCAACTCTGCAAGGGTTTGCGCTATCAGAAAAATTCAAACGGTCTTTGAAAGAAAATAAAGTGCGCTTTCAGGTTGTTTTAGTTGTATTATGGTAGTCACCAAACACGAGAACACAACAAGCTGAAGAAAAATATAAAAAATATAAAAATAAATTGGTAATGATTATAAGAAGATGCAAGAAAGAATACTATAGTGATTTATTAAACAAGAGCAATGGTGACACTAAAACAACATGGCGAGTAATAAATGATGTTCTAAAAAGTCATAAAGCAAAAACGAACATTGCAAAATATTTTGTGAAAGATGACAAAGAAATACATGATGAGAATGATATCGTAAATGAATTTAATCAATATTTTGTAAATATTGGATCAAGCCTTGCAGCTAAAATACCAAAAGTAGATAATAAGGTGTGTCATTCAATTAAAAGTTGCACCAACAGTATTTTTCTTAGTGGAACTAACAAAGAGGAAATTATGAAAATGGTAAAAAATCTCTCAGACAAGAGATCAAAAGACTGGGTGGACATGGATATGATGTTCGTAAAGGAAATAATAAGTTATGTTATTGAACCGTTTACATATATATGCAATTTATCTTTTTCAACAGGAATATTTCCAGATAACATGAAAGTAGCAAAGGTAATTCCTCTTTTTAAAAATGGTGATAAATGTGTATTCAATAATTATAGGCCAATATCCTTATTACCACAGTTCTCAAAGATTCTAGAAAAACTATTTGTGTCCAGATTGGATCAATTTATTGATAAACAAAACATTTTAAGTAGCAGTCAATATGGGTTTAGAGAAAAAAACTCTACGTCAATGGCTCTCATGGATTTAATGGAACAAATAACTAATGCTGTCGATCATAAACAGTACTGTGTTAGTGTTTTTGTTGATCTAAAAAAAGCATTTGATACCATTGACCACACCATTCTCCTTGAAAAACTAAATAAATATGGTATTAGAGGACCAGCATTACAGTGGGTATCTAGCTATTTGAAGGACAGGAAACAGTTTGTGCAAATAAATGATGTTAGATCTGACCTCCGTGATATCACTTGTGGAGTTCCTCAGGGTTCTGTGCTTGGACCAAAGTTGTTTATTTTATATGTGAATGACTTGGTAAATGTGTCAGCACTACTTAAATGTGTTCTTTTTGCCGATGACACCACTTTTTTCAGTTCGGGTAATGACATAAAACAGATTTTGGATATGATGAAAACAGAATTTATTAAAATACAAACTTGGTTTAAATTAAACAAATTATCTTTGAATTTAGATAAAACTAACTACATGATTTTCAGTAACAAAAAGGGAATTGTTGATGACGATCCATTTGAAATTGAAGATGTTGTGATCTGTAAAGTGAGTGAAGTGAAGTTTCTGGGTGTTATCATTGATGACAAACTGACATGGAAACATCATGTAAATTCTATTAAAAAAAACTAGCTAGAGCAATTGCAGTACTGTATAAAGTCAGGGATTTTTTAATTGATAAAGCTTTACATATGTTGTATAACACAATCATTGCTCCACATTTAATCTATTGTATTGAGGTTTGGGGAAAAGCATGCAAAACTATTACAAAGCCTGTTTTTATTTTACAAAAGAGAGCTGTAAGAGTAATCACCAGAAAACATTTCACTCACCCTTCAAACACCTTGTTTATTCAACTAAACTTATTGAAATTCCAGGAATTGGTAGAATATAGTATTTTATCAATTATGTATAGGGCTCATAATAACACATTACCTTTAAATATCCAAAGAAATTTTATAAAAAGACAAAGTTATTACAATCTCAAAGGGACAGAGATATTCATCAAACCACAATTCAGAACCAGCTTAAAAGGACGGTCTACCTCAATTCAGGGAATTCGATTGTGGAATGCTCTGGAGAGTGATGTTAAAAATGAAAAATCAATGTATACATTTAAGAAAAAGGTCAAAAAGGACTTGCTCAAAAACTATATATGATGTAATCTTGCGTGTTTGTGTATTACAATTATGTTGTACTTATGATGTACGGTACGTTTNGTCTTTCATCATTTATCTTTAAAGATAAACACATAAAAATATATTTTTATTAGCTGACATTACAGTAAAAAACGTGTCTCAGTTTAAAATGATGACAGAAACAGATACTGTATTTATTTTATGGTTTTTATTTATTTATTCAAAACCATTGAAGTCTTCATCTTCTGTGTCACTGCACCATTTTTGGACCAGGCAGATGTCAACAGTGTAGGTACTGTAAAGGGTTTCTTAGCGCCCATAGCGGCCGAAACTGGTACTGCACCATTTTTGGAGTTTTTGACCAAAGTCAAATTATGACCAAAATATTGGAAAAATCGACGTATAAGTCGCACCGGCCTATAAGTCGCAGGGCTTAGAAATGTAGGCAAAAAGGTGCGACTTATACGCCGGAGAATACGGTATATCTTTTGATTCATGTATCCCTACAACTATAAGCAGTGATGAATTCATGAGATTCTTTATAAACAAAATAGTTTCAATTAGGGAAAAAAATTGTTAATCCCTAATTGTTCAATTAGGGATTACAAAGTATTATTATTTCCCTTAATTAATGACCACATCTTAGATCTGCTTAATTTGTCTATAATAAATGGATATGTACAGAAGAGCTTTAAGATTGCTGTAATTAAACATTTACTTATTAAACCAAACCTTGACTCAGGAATCCTAGCCAACTATAGACCTATATCTAATCTAATTTTCATCTAAAAAAAATTCTAGAGGAAATAGTTGCTGGTCAATTACCTGATCATCTGCAAAGAAATAATCTGTTTGAAGAATTTCAGTCAGGGTTTAGAACTCATCATAGCACTGAATCTGCATTGGTGAAAGTCACTAATGATATTCTCATGGCCTCTGATAATGGACTTGTGTCTAATATACTGGTCCTGTTAGACCTCAGTGCTGCATTTCATACAGTTGATCACAATATTCTATTACCGAGACTTGAATATGATATTGGAATTACAGGAATGGCTCTAAATTGGTTTAAATCATATGTATTTGATAGATTCCAATACGTAAATGTAAATAACGAATCTTCATCATACAACAAAGTTAGTCATGGAGTTCCTCAAGGTTCAGTGCTTGGACCAATAATCTTTACCTTATACAGTATAGGATTCCATTAGGTAATATTATTAAAAAAGTATGGGATACATTTTCATTGCTCTGCTGATGATACACAATTATATTTGTCCATGAAACCCAATGAATCCAATCAGTTACTTAAGTTACAAGCATTTCTTAATTATATAAAACCCTGGAAGACCCCAAATTTTCTGATTTTGAACACAGACAAGACTGAGGTTTTAGTTTTTGGACTTGAGCATCTTAGGAATACGCTGGTAAAGATTCTCAGTCGTCCAGGATATGATAGAATCAAAAAAGGCGTTCAATACAGAAACAACAGAAAACGTTTCGCTTCCCATCCAGGGAGCTTCATCAATTCAATGAGCAGGCTGTGAGTGAGTGAAATTATAAACAGGCTGAGGTGACATGCACCAACCTATAAATATATATAAGGTTACAAATATATATATATATATATATACATACATACATATATGTATGTATATGTATGTATGTATGTATGTATGTATGTATGTATGTATGTATGTATGTATGTATGTATGTATGTATGTATGTATGTATGTATGTATGTATGTATGTATGTATGTATGTATGTATGTATGTATGTATGTATGTATGTATGTATGTATGTATGTATGTATGTATGTATGTATGTATGTATGTATGTATGTATGTATGTATGTATGTATGTATGTATGTATGTATGTATGTATGTATGTATGTATGTATGTATGTATGTATGTATGTATGTATGTATGTATGTATGTATGTATGTATGTATGTATGTATGTATGTATGTATGTATGTATGTATGTATGTATGTATGTATGTATGTATGTATGTATGTATGTATGTATGTATGTATGTATGTATGTATGTATGTATGTATGTATGTATGTATGTATGTATGTATGTATGTATGTATGTATGTATGTATGTATGTATGTATGTATGTATGTATGTATGTATGTAATGTATGTATGTATGTATGTATGTATGTATGAGCCACACTTCCAGGCTGTCATATTGTTAAGTTTGCAGATGATACAGCTGTGGTGGGATGCATCACAGATAATGATGAATCCAGCTACAGACAGGAGGTGGAACATCTGGAGAGCTGGTGCAAAGAGAACAACCTTCACATGAATGTGAAGAAGACGAAGGAGATGATTGTGGACTTCAGAAGGAACAAACACACCCACACCCCACTGTATATAGGTGGATCTGCGGTGGAGGTGGTCTCCAGTTACAAGTACCTGGGTGTACACTTGAATGATAACCTCAGCTGGAGCAATAACACCACCAGCCTGATCAAGAAAGGTCATCAGAGACTCTACTTCCTCAGACGGCTGAGACGAGCTGGTCTGAGCAGCCCAGTTCTCACCTCGTTCTACAGGTGTGCAGTGGAGAGCATCCTGTGCTCCAGCATCAACGTGTGGCATGGAGGCTGCACAGTTGCAGAGAGGAAAGCTCTGCAGAGAGTGGTGAAGGCTGCACAGAAGATGTTGGAGTCAGTCTCCCCACCATCACAGACATCTACACCTCCAGATGCAGAAAAAGAGCCACCTGCATCATGAAAGACCTCACTCACCCAGCACACTCACTCTTTGCACCACTCCCCTCGGGACGGAGGTTGAGGAGCATCAAATGTAGAACCACTAGACTGAGGAACAGCTTCTACCCTGAGGCTGTCAGACTCATGAATAAATAAATAATAAGAATAAACACTGCAAAATGTCACATCATGCTGATGCTGATCTGTTTCTTGTTGCTGTGTTCATCTGTGACCATCTGCTCATGTTCGTGCTGCTGTTTATAATGATGTTTTTCTACTACATTAGGGCTTAGTGTATTACTAGTTGATGTTTTTCTTAGTTAATTCTAGATGTTATTATTGTTTTTCTCTTGCATTTGTTGTTGGATGTAACTGGGACCCTGTGTACATAATCTCGTTTTCATCACATGTACTACATGCGGTGCAAATGACAATAAATTCTCTCTGACTCTGACTCTGACTCTGATGTATGTATGTGTGTACTGTAGGACCATGTATGTATGTATGTATGTATGTATATATAGTATACCTACAAAATATAAAATATATATACATATATATGTATATATGCATATGTATATACACATACATTTGTATATATACATAGTCTGAGCTGCTTCAGCCTTACTGCCCTCCTCGATCTCTAAGATCAGCTGATCAGTTGCTGCTGACAGTCCCCAAAACTAGGCTGACGCTCAGAGGTGACAGAGCGTTTGCTGTCGTTGCTCCCAGGCTGTGGAACAACTTACAGTTGAGTGTCAGACAGGCCTCCTCTCTTCCTGTTTTTAGATCTCTTTTAAAAACACAATTTTATGCCTTGGATTTTAACACGTGATCTTATCTTTTATGGCATTTTAACACACCTGCGGTAAGACTGGTATATGTATTTTTTATTTTTGTATGCTTCGATTGTTTTTTATCATTTTAATTAACTTGTCTTTTGTGTTATTGTACAGCACTTTGGTTACCCTGTGGTTTTTAAAATGTGCTATAGAAATAAAGTGATTGATTGATTGATTGATTGATTGATTGATTGATTGATTGATTGATTGATTGATTGATTGATTGATTGAATAAGATCCAGCTCTCCCTCTGCATTACTCTGCTCTCGACTGCCTTTTAAGCAGCCAATATCAACCTACACTTCTAACCCAATTGTGATCTGGACGGTTACGATTTGGATTCACTGGTTCAGGTGGGCATTTAACTCTACAGAGTTACTGTTTTTTGGCACCTGTGTCAAATAATCAAATGTTTACTCCCTCAGCAGCTCATACAGCTTTTGACACCTGTGTCTTGAAGGGAGTACATTCACTGTGTGACCTCTATGTTGATGGTAGATTTGCATATTTTGAACAGCTGTTACAGATTAATATTCACAAGTCAAGTTTTACAGATATTTGCAGCTGAGACAGTTTGTGAGATCTAACTCTGATTGTTTTCCATTGTACCCCTCTACATTTTGTGGTTAAGATTGTGGAATTCAGATCTGATCCCCAGAAAAGTGTTGAAAGAATGTGCCGATCAACTCTGCAAGGGGCTGGCTGACATCTTTAACTTCTCACTTACCCTGGAGACAGTTCTTATCTGCCTGAAGACCTCCACCATCATCCCAGTCCCAAAGAGCTCTACAGTGACTGGTCTGAATGACTATCGGCCGGTGGCCCTCACCCCGATAGTCAGTAAATGCTTTAAAAAAACTGGTCATGACCCACATGAAAACATCCATCAACATCAACAAGGACCCTCATCAGTATGTATACCACGAGAACAGATCAACAGAGGACGCCATCTCCTCTGTGGTCCACACTGCTCTCACCCACCTGGATCAGAAAGACTCCTACATCCATCTGCTCTTTGTAGACTTCACATCTGCCTTCAACACCATGATCCCCCAAACTCTGATAGACAAACTAACCACACTTGGACTAAGCCCCTCCATGTGTAACTGGGTCTTAGACTTCTTAACAAACAGACCTCAGTCTGAGAAGATCCACAACTTCTCCTCCTCCACCATAACCCTCAGCACTGGCTCTCCTCAGGGCTGTGCCTGAGACATGCTTTAATTCAATTCAAGGTGGTGCACCGACTCAGCGGATTCGGATGTTATCAGTCCATTTGACCGACTGCACTGGTCCAAAGACAAGCTGTCCAAGATCAAAACCAAACTCGACCCCACATGTAATCATTATAAACAAACTCCAGCTACACTCTTGCGTACATTCTGGACCTGTCCTAAACTGCAGGCTTTCTATTTTTGACACGTTTGGAATATGTAGAAAAACTGTTCACCCATTTCCACTCATCTCACTGGTCAGAGTGGTTCCTGTGGATGCATCCTTCACCAAGTACAAGAAGGATGTGATTGATTTTGGCTGTCGTCTGGCCATTAGACTGGTTTTGTGCAGTTAGAAGGACCCACAACCCCAGCCTATGTTCACTGATCAGTGATGTATAATATTAATTTGGAAAAAATCTGATATAATTCAATTCAGTTCATTTATATAGCGCCAATTCACAACAAAGTTGTCTCAGGGCACGTTACAGAAACATTCACATACATAGAAAAAAAATTAGTAAAGTTCTCTAAGGAAGCAGCAGACAAGTTGAATCTTCACTTTGTTGCAGTCTCCCATCCTGAACAAGCACGATGGCAACAGTGGAAAGGAAAAACTCTCTTTTAACAGGAAGAAACCTCCAGCAGAACCAGGCTCAGGACAAGTGGCCATCTGCTTTGACCAGCTGGTTGAGAGGAGAGGAAGGAGAGACAGGGAAACACAGAATGGTCAGTCCAGATGTAGGTGCAGGTGAACCTGAAAGACATAAAACATGTCAAGAAAAAATAATTACAAATAGAAAACAGGTTGAGCAGAGTAAGTAAAGACAGTAGCAGAGTGAAAAGATGTGGTCAGTTTGTCCTCCAGCAGTCTAAACCTATAGAAGCATAACTAAGGGACAGCTCAGGAAACTCAAGCCAACCCTAACTATAGGATTTATCAAAAAGGAAAGTCTTCAAACTGGACAATGTGTCAGCCTCATGGACACAAACTGAAGTTGGTTCCACAAGAGAGGAGCCTGAGAACTGAAACATCTTCCTCGGAAACTCTAGGAACCACAAGTAAACCTGCAGTCTGAGCGTGAAGTGCTCTGTTAGGAAAATATGGAACAATAAGATCTGTAATATAAGATGGAGCTAGGTTGTTGAGAGCTTTGTAGGTTAGAAGTAATATTTTGAATTCAGTTCTGGATTTGACAGGGAGCTAATGTAGAGAAACTAAAACTGGAGAGATATGATCTCCCACTAACTCCAGTTAAGACTCTGGCAGCAGCATTTTGGATCAACTGAAGACTTTTTAAAGAAGTATTCGGACACCCAGATAATAAACTATTGCAATAATCCAGTCCAGATGTGACAAATGCACGAACCAGTTTTTCTGCATCATTTTTTGACAAGATGTTGTTAATCTTTGGGGAGGCTGTGGTTGAGTGGTTAGAGCAGTCATCCTCCAATACGAGAGTTGGGGGTTCAATTCCATCAGCAGTCACATGCCAAAGTGTCCCTGGGCAAGACACTGAACCCCTAAATGCATCTGATGTGTGTCCCATCAGTGTATGAATGTGATAAGCACTGATCAATCTTTGTATAGATCTAGTAGAGTTCTATATAAATGGCTAAATGAGGACACAGATTGTGTTGTAAAGAAAGTTCATGCTCAATCATCCAGGTACCAAATTCAATCATTCTCAGTCAGGTCATCTGGACAGTTTCTTTTTTTATAGAAACGTTTCACTCTCCATCTGGAGGGCTTCATCAGTCAGAGGATTTCCAGCAAACTGTTTCCCCCACCAAACAGTAAACACGTTAAGTGGACCAGCCAGTTTGCTGGAGCCAAGATGGTTTCTGGGGGCCGTCCTGTCTCTCGTCGACTCCTCCCAGGCAGGCAGCCACAGCCAAAGTGGTTCAAGGCAAGAAAGTTCATGCTCAATAATCCAGGTACCAGGTGTTTACTGCTTGGTGGGGAATCAGTTTGCTGGAACTCCTCTGACTGATGATGCCCTCCGGATGGAGGGTGAAACGTTTCTATAAAAAAAGAAACTGTCCAGATGACCCGACTGAGAATTATTGGATTGTGTTGTAAAGTGCTTTGAGTATAGAAAAGCCCGTCCATTTATAATCTTAGTGATATTACACAGGTGGAGGAAATTGGTTTGGTAACATTTTTAATGTGGGGGATAAAAGACATGTCCTGATCAAAAATAACACCAAGGTTTTTAACTTTCAAAGTGGAGGCCAGATTAATGCCATAACTGAAAGACTGCTAAATTTATCCCTAAGATGCTCAGGTCCCAAAACCAAAACCTCAGTCTTGTCTGAGTTTAAAAGCAGAACATTTAGGGTCATCAAAGTTTTTATGCCTTTAAGACATGAGTGCAACTTAAGTAACTGATTGGATTCATCGGGTTTCATGGATAAATATGGGCGGCCGTGGTGTAGTGGTAATGGCAGTCGTCTCCCGATCGGAAAGTTGGCGGTTCGACTCCCGGGACCCGCACCATGTGTCGTTGTGTCCTTGGGCAAGACACTTAACCCTGAGTTGCTCCCGGTAGGACTGGAAAGCACCTTGCATGGTAGTCTGCCGCCACCGGTTTATGAATGTGTGTAGCATTCAATATATGTGTAGCACTTTGAGATTTTCAGTAATGAAAAGTGCGTTATAAATTGAATTAATTATTATTATTATTATAAATATAACTGAGTGTAATCAGCAGAACAATGAACATGTATCCCATGCTGTTTAATAACTTTACCTAATGGAAGCATGGATAAGGTAAAAAGTATTGGGCCAAGCACTGAACCTTGAGGAACTCCATGACTAACTTTGGTGTATGAAGAAGATTCCTTATTTATATTTACTATCTGGAATCTATCAGATATGATTTAAAGCATTTTAGATCCGTTCCTGTAATCCCAGTATCATATTCAAGCCTCTGTAGTAAAATATTGTGATCAAATGCAGCTCTGAGGTCTAACAGGACCAGTGTAGACACAAGTCCATTGTCTGAGGCCATGAGAATATCATTAGTGACTTTTACTAGTGCTTTTTCTGTGCTATGATGAGCTCTGAACCCTGACTGAAACTCTTCAAACAGATTGTTTCTTTGTAGATGTTCAAACAACTGACCTGCAACTATTTTCTCTAGATATCCTGATGCATGCTCAATAATCCAGGTAAAATCCAAAAAAAAGTTAAGTCTGGTCCTCTGGACATTCAAAAAAACTAAACAAAAAAAATGTAGAAACGTTTCATCTTTCCTCCTGAATACAGCTCCTCAGACTGAAGAAGTCTTTAGGAGTAAAGACGAAACGTTTCAACAATTTTTTTGTTTTGTATTTTGAATGTCCAGAGGACCAGACTTAACTTTTTTAGATTCTCTAGATTTTCTGAGATGAAAGTTAGATTAGACATAGGTCTGCAATTGGCTAGGATTCCTGAATCAATGTTTCATAAGTAAAGGTTTAATTACAGCAACCTTAAAGCTCTGTGGTACATATCCATTTATTAGAGACAAATTAAGCAGATCCAAGATGTGGTTATTAATGAAAGTAAATAACAAAAAGGTTTGGTTGGGATGGGATCTAGCAGACATGTGTGGTTTGGATGAAGTTATTATTTTTGACAATTCAGAGAGTTTATCAGGACATAAACAGTCCAAACATAAATCAGGCTCTAGTGACATTTCTAAAGCTGCATCATCTGACAGGGGACCATGGCAGTACTCTGAAGGGTTCTGTTAACATCTTGGGACACTTGACAGCATTTTATGTTTTATGTGAAAAACTTGTCAATGCCTGTTGGTTTATTTGTGTGTGATTAATTCGGTGTGGGGGTGGAGGGGTTTTATTCTTTGTGTTCACCTTTTTGTTAGTACCAAAAAAAAATCAATAAAAAGACTGGTTAAAATGAAGGAAAACCTGCAACCATTAACCCATAAAAGCCTTCAGAGAGGTGGGGGCTGGGTGGGGGCGTGAGGAGACAGCGATGATGTCATGGTTTTGTCGCTGCCATGGTGGATTCAGATGCTTGCAGCCTTCCTCGGTTCTGTCGCTCCCAGTTTGCATCCGGACCCTGCTCTGCATCTGGACTGTAAGGACAGCTGATTCGGACCAAGGTCAGGACCAGGTTGGAGCAAAGCCCCACCCGGACTTTGGCTTCAGTGAAAGCTGAAATGGACCCAGGAACCGGAACTGGTCCGAGGCTCCGGTCGGCCCTGGTTTTTGTCTGCACCGCCGCGTGTTCCGAGCAGACCGGGGGGGTATGGAGGAGCTAATCGGGTCCGGGGGGCAGGACTAGCGGCCGACAGGGTAATCCATCAGCTTCCTTCCCGGTTCTGACCATGGCAGCCAAGTCCGACGGGGTCCTGAAGATGACGAGGAGCGACGTGGCCTTCACCCTCCTGCAGAACTCCGAGCACTCCGGCTCGGTGCAGGGGCTCCACCCGGCGGGGGGCACCGGGGACGGGGACCTGGTGAACGGAGAGTCGCGGTGCTGCGGCGGAGGCGGCCCCACCTCGCAGTGCCTCAGCCCGGGCCAGCCGCAGCAGCACTTCTCGGTGTGGGACTGTCTGTGGGTCGTGGCCGCCGTGGCCGTGTACATGGCTGACGTGGGGACCGACGTGTGGCTGTCCGTGGACTACTTCCTGCAGCGGGACTACTGGTGGTTCGGCCTGACGCTCTTCTTCGTGGTGCTGGGCTCGTTCTCGGTGCAGCTCTTCAGCTTCAGGTGGTTCGTGCATGACTTCAGCACCGAGGACAGCTCCGAGTCCTCGCTGGACAGCTCCCGTGTGGACGGGAACAAGCTGCTCTCCGGCTCGGCCTCGCACGGGGACGTCACGGCTCCTCAGCAGCCGGCCACCCCGCAGAGGCAGGCCTCCACCGCCAGCAAGAACACCACCAGCACCACCCACAAACCATCCGTCTACTACTCCTTCTGCAGCTGGTTCGGCCAGTCCGTCCTCCACATCCTGCAGCTGGGTCAGATATGGAGGTAAGAGGAACCGGTAGGCCTTTCTGACAGAGCTACAGCTGGGTGTAGGCTGGTCTGACACCGCTACAGCTGGGTGTAGGCTGGTCTGACACTACTACAGCTGGGTATAGGCTGGTCTGACACTGCTACAGCTGGGTGTAGGCTGGTCTGACAGAGCTACAGCTGGGTGTAGGCTGGTCTGACACTACTACATGGCTGAGGGGGGGCTCCTGGTAGTCCCACAGTCCATCCCATTGTAGGTTCGATCCATCACAGCTCATTATTTTTATGTTTATGTTGTTCCAGGGGCAATTCTACAAACTGCCCTTTAGGGGCACTTAGCCCCCAGTGTTGACAATGACCACAGTGCAGTGGCCATTGCCATGAGAAGCATTTTTAAAGTGGGGGTGTCATTCCCCAATCTGTTACAGAACCCAATCCATAGCATAGCTTATTTGTGCATGCGCTAAAAGGAATATCCAACAATTTTTAGTCAGGTCATCTGGACATATCCTGATGCATGCTCAATGATCCAGGCAGAAAAATCTAAACAAGTTAAGTCTGGTCCTCTGAACATTCAAAAACAAAACAAAAAATTATAGAAACGTTTCACCTTTTATCTGAAATACTTTTTCAGTCTGAGGTGCTGTATTCAGCTCAGTCTTATAAATAGCACTTTCTTATAGTGGATCAACCAGTTTGCTGTGACAGCCAAAACCAGCTGCTCACATGATGGTCCTCCTTGATCATGTGAACAGCTGAAACAGCAAACTGGTTGATCCACTATAAGAAAGTGCTATTTATAAGACTGAGCTGAATACAGCACCTCGAACTGAAAAAGTATTTCAGATAAAAGGTGAAACGTTTCTACAATTTTTTGTTTTGTTTTTGAATTGGACCAGACTTAACTTTTTCAGAGTCATCTGGAGCGTTTCTTTTTTTTATTTTTATTTTTTATGCTAAGATGGTCTCTTTGGCATGCCTCCTCCTCCGGTGCCGGCCCTCTCCCTCCCTGAAGCCTTCTGGATGAAAGGTGAAACGTTTCAGCACCAAAAAAGAAAGAAACTGTCCAGATGACCTGACTGAAAATTGTTGGATTGTATACCTGGATTATTGCGCATGGACTTTGTTGGTTTTGAGCCAGTTTGACATGACTATCGACAAGGGAGAGGGCCAGCACCAGAAGAGGGGCATGCCAAAGAGACCATCTTAGTACCAACACAACTTGTTTGTTCCACTTTGGAGTAAGTTGTTGGGGGAAGAATCAGTTTTTTGTGGTGTGTTATATTTATATCACCCAACCCTACTAACCTGTATAAATAAAGGTTGAATGAATAAATGACAGAAGGACTTGTATCATTTGGTGATACAGAAGGATCAGGCTGGAAAGAATAAGATAAGACAGCACTTTATTGATCCTGCAGGAATTTGTTGTGCCAGAGTTTCAGTACAAAGGAACATACACAAGGAATCACAAGACATAAAACTACAACAGAGAACTGGGTGTGCAGCAGGTTAGGTTTGTTAAAGTTAAAATTGATCATGTTTTTTTTTTCATTCAACCTTTATATAGTCAGGTAAATCTTTTGAACCTCATGGGCTCATTTACGAAAGCGACCTGCTAAAACTAAAGAACAATGAACAGCAATGGTAGAATTTCATTAAACAATAAACAAACAAACAATAAACAATAGAAAACAAAAAGAGAAAAAAACAAAAGATTTTTTTTTTATTTTTTTTAAACAAAGTATCAAAAAACTAGCAAAACATTATAAGGTAGACGTATAAAATCAAAGACAGGAACAAATCTGCATTGGTTTTTGCCAGGATTCCAACAGATTCTGAAAACCATTTAGAGAAGTCAAGGTCGAGAGCTTCAGATCTTTTTGTAAGATATTCCATGAAGCAGGAGCGGAGTAGGAGAAGGCCCTTTTTCCAAGTTCAGTCCTCACTGACGGAACACTGCAGGTAATCATGTCCTGAGAGCGCACACTGTAGCTGCACTCACGCAAAGACATGTAGGAGGAGATGTATGAGGGCAGCAGACCAAGAAGTGATTTAAAGATGAAAATGTACCAGTGGAAGAGTCTGCGTGAGGTTAATGATGTCCAGTTAACCAGTGAATACAGGGTGCAGTGGTGGGTACGATAATCACAACCAGTTATGAATCTTAGTGCACCATGATAGACAACATCCAACATCCGCAGGGTGCTTGTAGGAGCATTCATGTAGAGAATGTCACCGTAATCAATGGAGGGAAGGAAAGTCACAGACACAAGGCGTTTCCTAACATTCAGTGATAGACATGATCTGTTTCTGAAAAAGAAACCCAGTTTAACTTTCAGTTTCTTCACTAGGTTTTCCACGTGGAGTTTAAAAGAGAGATGTGAATCAATCAGGATACCCAGATATTTATAGGAATCAACAAACTCAATAGGGACACCATTTGAAGATAAAATCAGAGGAGGATCTGCTGGAACCGCCTTCCTATTTGAAAAAAACATCCCTTTTGTTTTATCAGCATTTAGGACAAGTTTGAGACGGAACAAATCTGACTGGATGATGTCAAAAGCGGATTTGTTATATATGTGTATATGTGTATATATATGTTATAACGAGCGAAGAGAGTGTGATGGTAAAGATGGAAAGAGTATTTTGAAGAGGCTGGTGAAGATTCTCAGTCATCCAGGACATGGTAAATTCAAAACCGTTCAAGACAAAAACAACTGGACTTTGTTTGCAACAGAAGACGTTTCGCTTCTCATCTGAGAAGCTTTCTCAACTCAAAGAGCAGTGAGTGTGGTGTTCAGATTATAAAGGAGAAAAGATGCACATACATATGCATGTTGACATCTCACACCCCACAGTAGGTGTTTGTTAAGGTATTTGTAATTCACAGATGAGGCCCCTCTGTTCCCATCTGATAGGTGTGAAACTGGGTGGGTAAAGTTGCGTTATACAGGTGACCCCCGAGGTACGAACGAGTTAGGGACCTAAGAACGGTTCGCAGCTCGATTCTGCCGTAGCTAGGGGGTGAAATTATTATTATTTTTTTTTAAATTATCATGCTAACGGAGCGCGCGCACACATTTAAGCATGTACAGTAGTGTACTGTAATGTTAAACATTGCTATTCACATTTACAGAATAAATAAAAATATATTTTCTTACTTTGAGATGGTCAAAGCCGACATCTTAGGTTGCCATGCGTTGATTGTTTTCGGGCCGAGCAGCGCGGGGGCCGGCGAGCCACCGCAGCTGCTCCAGACCTGTGTTAGCTAGCTGGCTAGCTTCTGCTAGCCAAGCCATGAGCTGGTGTTGGAGCGGCGGCGCGATCAATCTGCAGCTGCTGCTCCAGCCGCTGCTCCAGCCTGAGACGTCCACAGAGCTCACAGAGCGATTCCAGCTAGTAATTAATCCATATGATGCGATCCTGGTCACCAGTGTTCAAAAGGCCGGCTCCCGTGTTAGCTCCCGTGTTAGCTTCTGGAGCTAGCCAGGCCGGAGGTGTAGCCAGGCCGGTGTACCAGGCCGGAGGTGTTCGCGGCGGCCTGGCACGATCAGCGATAAATCCGCTGCTGCCTGAGACATCCACAAAGTTCACAGAGACGTTTCCAGCTCGTAATTAATCCATATGAAGCCATCCTGGTCACCAGTCTTCGGCCGGCTCCCGGCAGCTAACCTAAAATGGCGTCCGGTGTTCTACATTAATTTGTGACCGGAGACCCCAGTGACTGAACCTAAAATGGCGTCCGGTGTTCTACATTAATTTGTGACCGTGTAAACTGAAGACCTACTTCCTGCTGCCCAAGATTGCTCAAAAATGATCAGAAATGATCATTTTTATCATAATTATTATTTATAAAGCCTTTAAAGCTCCACTGACATGATCTTTTAACTTTTCAAAAAATGGCACAACATATATAAATATTAAGATAGACCTCTGACCGTTTTTGCTAAAATAATGTTAAAACAACCACAACTGCAACAAAGTGATATACACATAAAATTAAGAATATTTTAACATAAAAAAATATATATATATTTTTTAATACAGTAATTTCATATTTTTATTAAATATGATACATTCGTAGGTCCCGTTGTTCGTATGTCGATGGAGTCGTAAGTAGGGGGTTTGCTGTATGTTGCACCGAGAGACTAACTGAAAGGGAACTGAAAGTTATGCACCATAACTCATGTTCCCTGAAGGAAGGGAACGAGGTGCAACATAACTGGCCCTTTCAATGCTGAAAGCTCGGTGAAGTGCAATTATTGAGGAAGATGGACGGGCGTCACCTGCCTATATACCCAGGGGGCGGAGCCCCTTGTGCGGCGGTGACGCCCCTGCCGTAAAGGCGTGAGTATATTCCTTCAGGTAATCGCGCGGGGGCGTAATTTCCCATAGCAAGTACAGTATGTTGCACCTCGTTCCCTTCCTTCAGGGAACATGAGTTATGGTGCGTAACTTTCAGATTTCCAGATAGAAAAAACTGAACTTCAAGAGGTGTGCGCAACTACGCATGTGGAGATTACTGACTTCCAGCGTTGCAAAAATAAATTACCTGTACTGACATGATTAGGGTGACAAAATGGGGAGTGGTGGTGCAGAGGTTAGGGAGACCTGTGATTGGAAGGTCGCTGGTTTGAATCCTCGTAATGAAAATATAAAAATGTGAGTGGGATAGGTGAAGCACCACAAGCCAGATGAGAGCTGCAGCAGACATTTTGTTCTGATCCGAGAACCTCAGAGAGAAAATGAACAAAGTTTCTCTTCCTGTCCTTGCACTCGTCTGTCTGTCTGAGGAGGAGGAAGTGTCTACAGTCTGACCGTTAGAGAAAGAACCCACCCCTAGTTCAGACTGTTGTCTTTCTCATAACTTCAGCCAATCATGTTGAAGCTCACAGAGCAAGAGGCAGAACAAGAACACAGTTCTCATGTTTGTTTCCACCCTGTCAGAAACATGTTCTTCTGATCAGAAATAAAGTGATTCACATGAACATATGTCTAGTGTCTACAGATTGGTCAATAAAAACATGGATTAACCCTACAGGCTCCGCCTTAAAAACATGAAGGACAGAAACTAATGATTTGAAAACGGTAAGAAAATCCATCTAGTCTACTGGACTGTTAGGTGGGTTTTTATCTTCCTGTAGGTCATTAGTAGCCTGGCCCTCGCCTTCCTGCACAGCTCCGCTCAATTCTCATTTCCCTTCACTGCAGAAGCGAAGTGAAGGACAAGGGTCTGGTTTTAACCAGGCTAGGTCATTAGTACTATTTTGATAAGCACTTTTGCAATCTGGAAGTAAAAAAAAATCCAAACTGAACGTCTCAGCTGTTTCTGATCAAACTGCTCTCCCTGCTGGAGGAAACACAAACTGTCAGCTGGTCATCCTAGAGACACGAGGCTCAGCAGCTCAAGTTTCATTTTTTATTTATAGATTTGTTCATTTTAAAATACAATATAAAACAATCCCATAAACTATAACAATCAAAATATAAAATGAAAGGTAGGAAAAATCTTATTATATACCCCTTTTTTCAAACAATTAGTTCAAACAATAATAATCTTCAAGTAAGTAAGTTGAGAGTTTCATTATCAACCCTCAGAGACTAAAGGAGACTGAGAAGGATTTGACCTGTGTGTGTTTTCATTTATCAGTCTGTTAGTTAGCAAAATATCTCATAAAATACAGGATGTGTTGATCTAATTTCTGAGTCAACCTAATTTAAGATACCATACCAGTTTTATTTAAAAAAACTCTTTAAACACCTGTGATATCCTGTCACGTACATATACGTGCTTACGTTAGAATGTACGTGATGACGTAGTTACAAAGTTGACGCAACGTTACATTGTACCGACCAGATGAATGGCGGACATGTTGAATAAAAGGCTCGCAGCGAACCAGACCGAATCTTCTACCATCCTTCGATCCTGTCGGTAATCGTGCACTTTAAAGATAGCTGCATCAAAGCTAGACAGCTGATCTTTTACATGGTGTCAGAAGTTTGTGGATAATCGAGAAGAATCCTGAACGTTTTACCCATCGACCTGACGACGGAAGATGGAGAACGCAGGTGTACCGATACCGCACATGGACTGGGACGCGACAAACTTACCGGACGCGTGGAGAAGATTTCGCCAACACGTCGAACTGATGTTCACCGGGCCACTCAAAAACAAGCCTCAAGAAGACAAATGCAGCTACCTGCTCCTGTGGATTGGAGAGAAAGGTAGCTACATCTTCAGCACATGGGATCTCAGCGCAGACCAAAGAAAGGTACTGAAAACCTACTACGATAACTTCGAGGCATACGTCACGCCGAAAGCTAATCCAATCTTTGCACGTTACGTTTCACGAGAAGATTCAGGGAGAAAATGAAAGCTTCGACAAGTTTGTGACAGAGCTTACAACTGTTGGCGAAAGACTGTGTTAACCTTTCCTGCTCAGTCTTTCATCCGTGGTCAAAAGACACAGGGGAGATCTTCCTCCAGGGCTGAAGTCTCTGCTTCAGGGTTAACTCCCTCACTTGCCTTGCACATAAACCACACGGTGGCTGAAGGTTAATCCTCTTGTTTTTAATAATAATTATAGCCAACAGGTGCACAAACAGACTTTCTTACAGCCGCGTTTTACTTTGCCGTTTACTTTTCTCCACACACACACACACCGTCACGTCTTGCTCTTCTCAACACGTGCAGAACATGAGCACGTAGCGCCCTCTTCTGGCCGGCGGACGGCCGACACACATCTCACCCTCCCACACCACACACACACACACCACTCACTGAGCCATTCATCACATTCAACAGAGGCACTTTCTGCAACACTACCCCCACTCTGGATGGCAATTAAACAATAATTCCACTCCAGTCTCACAATGCATAAAACTGATACACAATCCCTATAGCTAACAAGAGATAACTGTGTCAATCATAATTACATGTAGATGAGGTATAGCATCAAACCACTTATCCCAGTGATATAATTAGCTCATTTTAAGGTGTGTCAACTTGTGCAAAAGTAAACTTTGCATGCCATAGGGGAGGAAAGAAATTACTCAGTGGCATCTATAACGACCAGGCAGGAAACTAACTGAAATCTATCGGGTGCAAAAACATACAGAAAAACACGGTCTTTAGAAAAACTATTTGCTCTTCAGCCAAATTGACTTAGCAGTTTGAACAACTGAACAGTAATAAAGAAAACAGGCACTTGTGGCTTTGTTGAACAGTTTTAGAGAACTTTGCAGGACACCTGAACAGCTGGAACCTTAAACTGAGTCCATTCTACTTGGAACTACCCATGTACCGTACCAGTCCGGTGCTCTGCGCCGACGCCTAGACCGTCGAACTGGTGGGCCCAAAGGAGGTGAATATCCCACCGCACCCCCACCATCCTCATGATTGACATGGGAAGGGGAGGATGGAACAAACACACCCGGATGGGAATCCGCTGCAGTTGAAGTAGGCAGCAGGGAACAACCAACGCCCCTGCTGGTTTCATCAGAGAACAAACCCTGCAGGTCCAGGTCACAGTCCGCCGAGTCCTCCTCCAAGGTTGGTGGTGGAACCTCGGTAGGTTCCCAGTGTTGACTCTGATCCAGGACCCATGTGTTGTCCAGGGGCTCCCGGCTGCGGTAGTGCTTTAGCTGGTCATGGTGGACGACTTTCACCTTGGACCTTGGGTTCTTTTGTATCCGATAAACTAGGTCATCCAGTTGGCCTAGGATGAAGAATGGTCCTTCATATGAGGGAAGGAACTTTTTGACTTTGTTCTTGACATGACGTGTCCCTTTAATGAGATACCACACAGGGTCTCCGACTTTATACTGTGTGTGGCAGCAGTTCTTGTCATACTGTCTCTTTGCACGTGTGACCGAGTCCCCCAGTGCTTCTCTAGCGATTTGGTGAGCCAGCTCCAACCGTTCCCTCATCTGTTGCACATACTCTGGAGCAGTGGGTTGGTTTTCTGGATCAGGAGGCAAACCTGCGACAAGGTCCACTGGTTCACTTACTTCTCGGCCCCACATCATAAAGTTTGGAGAGAAACCGGTAGCACTATGCTTGGTTGCCCTGTATGCCATAACAGCATAAGGAATCATCAGGTCCCAATCCCAATGACAGTGTTCTGCTGTAGTAGCCAGGATCTTTTGGAGGGTGGCGTTGAAACGCTCGACCTGACCGTCCGACTGCGGCCTGAATGGTGTTGTGTGAGTCTTGTCTATCCCAAACAAACTACACATCCCTTGGAACACCTCAGACTCGAAATTGCGTCCCTGGTCACTGTGTAGCGCTTGAGGGATTCCATAGCGGCACACCCACTCACTAGCAACTATACCAGCAACAGTTACAGCTCGCTCATTTGGAATAGGAAATGCTTCAGTCCACTTTGTGAAATAGTCTTGTATCACAAGCACATAGCGGTTTCCACGTTCAGTCTCGTTCAGTGGCCCCATAATATCCAGTGCAATACGCTCCATAGGAGCTCCTACCTGGACTGTTCCCATAGGAGCTTGTGGTGTCTTCTGCGGTCGAGCCCTGGATGCACAGCTGATACAGGTTTTACACCAGAGGGCAACATCCTCCCTCATGTGGTACCAGTAGTATCGGGTCCTTAATCTGTTCAGGGTCCGCTCTACACCAAAATGTCCACCCACTGGCCCTTCGTGCATCTGCCTCAACACGTCAAGTTGTAGTTTACGTGGCAGTACAATTTGTGGGTAGAATTGGGTGTCATCGAGGCAATAGAATCGACGGACTAGAACTCCATCTCTGAAGTAGAGTCGTTTCCATTGAGTCCAGTATGTCTTAGTGGCTGGGCTGCATGGTGAGACAACAGGCCATGGGGGGCGTTTATCACTGGCCTTCATCCAGCTGCGTATGGGTGCAATGTCCACATCAGCATCCTGGGCCTGGCTCAGCTCCCCCATGGTCCAACCATGAAACAAGGAAGCTGTGTCAAGAGTCTTAGCCACGTATATTTTTTCAGTCAATTTCACAGTGCATCCATCAGTATGAGCATTCTGATGCAATTTGTCTGTATCAGTGGAAGTGTTTTGGTCTAAAGTCTCTATATCTGATGTGAGGGTGTTTTGACTTACCCCCACTGGACAAACTGCTGTGGTGGGTGGTCGGTCCTCTACCCCCACTGAACTCAGCAACAGGGAGCTGGTGTCAGAGTTCAAATCACACTGGACAGCTTGATGGTTGATAGTTTTGGGTGATGTAGAAAAATTTGGCACTTTACATGGGCAGGACTGGCGGCAGGGTCTCCTGGAGAGGCTGTCAGCATTGGTGTGCTGTCGACCCGGGCGGTGGATAATCTCAAACTCATATTCAGCCAGCTTCTCAAGCCATCGAGCTAACTGTCCTTCTGGCTCTCTCATTTTGGTCAGCCAGCGCAGACTGCTGTGGTCCGTACGCACCTTGAACGGCCGGCCGAGGAGATACTGGCGAAAATGGGATGTGAAATCCACTATGGCCAGAAGTTCACGTCTTGTTGTGCAGTAGTTTTGTTCAGGCTTTGCCAACTTGCGACTGCCATAAGCCAACACTCGTTCCACACCCTCCTGCATCTGCGACAGTACAGCACCAATGCCGGTGTCACTCGCATCAGTGTCGAGTATCATTTCACCGCAGTCCAGGGGATAGCCAAGAATGGGGGCTGAGGTGAGACGACACTTTAACTCGTCGAAAGCAGCTTGGTGTTCAGCATGCCACTGGAAACGTGCATTTTTCATGGTTAGGTTATGAAGGGGTTCAGCAATAGATGCAAAGTCTTTTACAAATCGGCGATAGTATGAGGCCAGGCCGATGAAACGTCGAACCTCCTGGATGGACGATGGAGTGGGCCACATTTGGACCTTTTGGACCTTGCTGGGGTCCGTAGCTATACCCTGTTCAGACACTATGTGACCTAGGTAAACCACCTCGCGGCGGAAAAGGCAGCATTTGGCAGGTTTTAATTTCAGGTTAGCTTGTTGTAGTCTGTAAAACACCTGGTCAAGCCGCTGCAGCATTTCTGACACATTCCTCGCCAGCACGATGATGTCGTCCAGGTAGACCAGACAGGTCTCCCATTGCATGCCAGCTAAAACACGGGCGTTGCATAATCCAAACGGCATGACGTTCCACTCAAAGAGACCTGTCCTGGCGCAGAATGCAGCTGCTTTGCGTGCTCTCGGCGTCAGCTCCACCTGCCAGTAACCTGAAGTAAGGTCCAACGTGCTGAACCATCTGGCAGTAGACAGTGTATCCAGCGTGTCCTGGATACGGGGCAGAGGATACGCATCCGGTATGGTTCGCTCATTGAGAACCCTGTAATCGATGCAGAGCCGATAGGTCCCATCCTTCTTACGTACCATAACTATGGGTGAGGCCCAGCTGCTGTGGCTGCTTTGGGCGAGACCGTTCTGTAGGCTGTCATGTATCTGCTGGTTGGCGTATTGTTGCTTCTCTTTCGCCATCTTACGTGGAGGTTGTTTGATCGGGGCACCTGGACGAAGTACAATATCGTGCTGGACGAGGTTGGTTCGGCCCAGGTCAGTAGGCCCAGTAGAGAACACATGTCCATAAGTAGAAAACAAACGTTTAAGTTGGAGACATTCACCATCATTGAGGTCCCTAGAGCTCTGGGCATAGAGCTCTTCCAGGTGCAGAGGAACTACAGGGGAGCTGGCTGGTGAGTCTGCGGCCGGTGAGACATAGGAAGACTGCATGGCTTCAGCTGGCTGGAGGAGACCAGCCATGGATCCTTCTTTGATGGTCACAGCTTTGTTGCCAGGATTAAAGAGGCGAAGGGGGACCGTTTTGGACGTCTGGGGATGAACTAAAACTCTGGCGAGGAGTACTTTGTGTTTCTCCACAAAACCCTTGGTGGGGCTAAGTATCATGTCACTGCGGGCTGTCCCACTTAGATGCACGCTGCCCTTCACAACATACTCCTGTCCTGGTTCCACCACCACAGTTCTGGATATTTTCACTGCATGCGACTTCAGGTCAGATTCAGATTGGTAGTAGGGCACTTCTTCACCAAACAGAATGATGCGGTGTCTGCCAAAATCAAGACGGGCTTCAGCTTGTGTGAGGAAGGGATGCCCCAGCAGCACTTCTAACCCTGTTATATCTGCTACAATAAAATCTACATCCACCTGACGATTGTTGATGCTGACAGGTATCTGGGCCTCACCCAGCACTGGCACATCTACAGGTCCCACCCCCAGTAAAGTCTCAACAATTGATGAATGCAGCTGAGGTCTCATGTCAGGATGGATGGAATTAAAGTAGCGCAACGGCAGCACATTTCTCCGTGCCCCACTGTCCAACACAGCACACACCTCCACTTCATAGATTCGCATGAGGATACTCATTTCTTGGCTATGGCCTTTCAGGTGGAGCACGGTGGGTTCTTGGGTATCACCGGAGGAGCTACTGAATGTCAAAGCTTTGGTGGTCTTGTGGGACGAGGGGCACTGCTTCTGGATATGACCCCAACCTTGACAATTATGGCAACGGACTCTCCCCTTCGCCAAATTCTTGCGGTTATTAAAGGCTGAGGGTGCGTGTGTGGCAAACTGATTTGGTGAAGGGCTGGTTACAGGTGTAGTTTTATTAACACTTTCATGTGTGTCATTGGCTCTGACCACAGCAGCTCTGGGCCGTCGTTCAACCATGCCGCGGGCTCCTGACTGCATGGTACTGGTGACATAAGCTGCAGCCCTTTTTGTGGTCTCATGAGCATGAGCTATTTCATATGCACGGGCGAGCGTGGCTGGTCGTTGCTCTAACAGTTTCTGAACTATTTCGGCATCACCCAGACCGTTTGTGAAAACTTCGACAGCAATAGAGTCCTGTTCAGCTTCTGCTCTGCCACCATAAGCCACAGCCACTTTCCCATAAATATCGTCTCTGAAAACGTGCAGGTCCTCTCCATGTTTCCGTACTCGCTGCCTCAGCTCTACTGCAACCGCAGCGGCATGATCAGAAGATGGGCCGTATGCAGTTTCCAGTTCGTCCACCAGGCGGCGGTAGTCCCATCTGTAAGAGCGAGGGTTTCTGTGGACAATGGCCCCCGCTGCGCCAACCAGGCAGAATTTCAGCTGCACTGTCATAGTCTTTTCGGACCAATAGTTCGCTTCGGCGCAGCTCTCAAACCTGTGCAGAAATTCTGTCCATGGTGTGGTACCGTCGTATTGGCCCGGACGTAAGGTGGGGACCCTCTCTCTAGGATCTCCATCCTCCTCACTGTCGGATAAAGGCTGCTGCACCATGAAACGAGTTTTATTTGGTTTTAATCGGGGCTGGGGCCGTGCAGGGGTTTGCTTGTAGCTTATCGTTCCATCCAGGTTATGAGAAGGGGTACAATGCACGGCTGGAAATGTCACTGGGTTGACGGGGGCCGGCGTGCTGTGCACAAAACTTTGCATATGAGCAGAAGTAAATGGGTTGGAGTCCGTATAATTATCTTTCATTTGAAACGTGGGGGTTGAGTAGAATTGCCTTCCGTCGTCTGCAGCCCCTCCATGAGCATTATAACCATCATCAAATGGATTTGTAGGGCTAAACTGTGGCTGAGCTGGGCCTTGGAGCGGTGCAAACATGTCCCCTCCTTTAGCGTACGAGCTAAAACAGCGTTCATCTCACAGAAAAGGGTTGTAATGTTCACATTTCACAGCTTTGGTAGCTTTTCTACATGCTGCGCTCTCAGAAGAAATATCCAATGTCATAAACGGGTTGGAATAATCTGTTTCAAACCCATAGTCTTTAAAGGTTCAGTATGCAGTTTCTGTAGAACTGCAGCACTTAGAAATATTTTCAACAGGCAAAGCATTCTGATCCCTCCCCCTCAGAGCCATATATGGCTCTGCTCCACCTGGCCCTGCTGAAATTCAAATTCAAGCTCTGTTTTTATTGGCTGATTCAAATTCAAGCTCTGTTTTTATTGGCTGGTTACAAACTCTGTTTTTATTGGCTGGAAAATGGCGGGTCACCTTTTCTTTTTAGAAATGCTTATTTACCACCTGGAGAAGCAAGGGGACAATATTTTTTTTTATTTTTTTTTCAGAGATTACCTGGCTAACATCAGTCTGTCAGGAGGTAGTGACAGAGTGAAGAAATATGTTTATAAAAAAGCTACATACTGAAGCTTTAAAGGAGCGGGCGGCGGCGTCCATCTTGTGGTTGTTAAACAGCAGGCTAATATAGCAGGCTAATGCAGTCTCTTGGCTTTATTGCTAGCCGTTATTATCTCTCTCATTCAAAGCTCACCACTTGTCCAGCAAGGCGAAGAGGTCCCTTCGTGGTCGCCAGTGTTAACCTTTCCTGCTCAGTCTTTCATCCGTGGTCAAAAGACACAGGGGAGATCTTCCTCCAGGGCTGAAGTCTCTGCTTCAGGGTTAACTCCCTCACTTGCCTTGCACATAAACCACACGGTGGCTGAAGGTTAATCCTCTTGTTTTTAATAATAATTCCAGCCAACAGGTGCACAAACAGACTTTCTTACAGCCGCGTTTCACTTTGCCATTTTACTTTTCTCCACACACACACACATACACCGTCACGTCTTGCTCTCCTCAAGACGGCTCTCCTCCAGCACTTTGGTGTGGACTTGTTCCTGTTTAAAGTGCTTTATAAATAAAATGGTATGGTATGGTATGGTACGTGCAGAACATGAGCACGTAGCGCCCTCTTCTGGCTGGCGGACGGCCGACACACATCTCACCCTCCCCCCCACACACACACACACACACCGCTCACTAGCTGTGTTTCCATCCATTTTCATTTCGTATTTTGAGCTACCTCGCAAATATGTAAATACAAATTAATGCAGATCAGAAGTGTTTCCATCTACTGGCTTGAAGCGCTTCTACCAAGCCGCGCACAGCGTCATTACGTCAGACGTCAGCGTCATTACGTCAGACGTCAGCACTGCGCATGTCTACAGTAAACAGGAAGTAGCGGTTGAAAACTGAACCCGGCCACACATCTCGTCAAAATCGAGAGAATATTTCAGGTACGTGTTGCTATCGGGCGAGTTGTATTTATTCTGTCATGCCAACTAGTTTTAGCGATGTTACATGTTGTCCGGAGCGGAAACAGCTGAACGTCACGTGACGTGAATTTTCGCTACGTCAGAAATGAGTCGGAAAATGTGTTTCCATTTGTCGTTTAGCGCATCTCAAATCCCAAAAACCACCTCAAGCGAGCGTAAAAACTTTTTAGCGTAATTCAGGAAGTAACCTCGCAATTTGCCGTTTCCATTAAGCTTTTCTGCTGCGCTATTTCAAATTGTGCAGCTAGAAACCTTGATGGAAACACGGCTACTGAGCCATTCATCACATGCAGTGGAGGCACTTTCTGCAACAACTGTAATTACCCGAACACTGACGAGATGATAAGGGACAGAATTGTGTTTGCTACTAATTCACCGAGAGTCCTGAAAAGCTACTTTGTCAAGGTCCAGATTTAACGCTAGAAAAAGCAATCGACGTTGCCAGATTGTTCAAGTTATCACGACAGCAACTAAAGACTATGACAAACACCGCAGCTAGCATGCCAGCACAGTCCGTGCACGTGGTTAGCAAAAGCTGCAGCATGCTAACGCACCACAGTAGCAAAGCAACAGGCCACAGCAACGAAGGCGTCGCTCAAAGTCAGAGGTGTCAAGTAACGAAGTATAAATACTTCGTTACTTTACTTAAGTACAAATTTTAGTTATCTATACTTTAGTAAAGTAATTATTTTTCAGCCTACTTTATACTTCTACTTCTTACATTTTCACGCAATTACTGGTACTTTCTACTCCTTACTTTTTAAAAATAGCCTCGTTACTTTTCTTTCATTTTGCCGTTTTTTTTGTAGAATATAGATATTCACGCAGGACTTTCCAAATATAAATATCCGCATCAGCAGCCGTCGTCACTCACCAGTGTTGCCAGATTGGGCGGTTCACCGCGATTTTCCTTCTGACTTTTGCGGGTAAAGAGTGCTTTGGGTGGGTGGGACTCTATCTGGCAACACCGTCACACGCGTGTGTCTTTACATCCGGGGCAGCGTCGGCAGCTCCGGGACCCTCCATCAATGTAGAAGCGTCTGCGGGACCGTGACCCTCCATCAGTAGTTGGGGCGTCTTCTATAGCAACTTCATCCGGCGAAGCCATGCTGTCCGTGACGCTGACTTGTTAGGGGCTCTGCTAGCGCTAGCATTAGCGTCTCGCGAGACAACGTTACCTCTCAACGAGAGATATCGCGGGAGTTTAATATCGCGAGATCTCGTACAACGAGATCTCGTTACATGCCTAATGAGGTAAGCTGAAAGTTTTTGTTTTTTTTATCAGTTGATTACTGACTTCTAGTGACCTAGTAACATACTAATGTTGTATAATAAATATAAACGTGAAAGACAACAAAACCAGGAGAACCCTTGACCAATTTGTTCTGCACCGGGCAACACCAGAGGCAGATATGGTATGTAAAAAAAAAAACTGCCATCTGGAAAAATATCCTTTGAGGAAGTGGAGAAGATCACTGAGTCTTCACCTGGTTGGCAGGTAAAAATTCAATAATTTCCAGTGTAGTGGTGAACCATGTTTAATTATTGATAGTTATAAACAAAAGTGTACAATTGACACGTACAAATAAATACATAATTGTGAATTTACTTTACACTATGCAAACATACAACCTTGTCCATCTTTAAAAAAACACAGTTCATATAGGTAAATTAATAAATACATTTCAAAATGTAGTTTAAATACAATGCTAAATTATAAATATAAAACACGTTTTTCCATTTATTTATCACTACATAACCTAGGCTATGTGTCACTAATGAACTTTAACACCTTTTGGCAGGCTGAACATGTCTATGGATGAGCTGTATGAGGAATGTGTGACTGCAAACAGCCTGATAGACCACCTCACCACCTCACCTCAGGAGAAAGAAAGGTGGCAGTCCCAGGGAACAGCAGAGAAGTGGATGCAAGTTCTTCAGGCAGCTGACCTCCCCAACATCCAGCTGTTGTATCCTTTGTCCTCAGCATCCCATCTTCCACTGGGTTTGTGGAAAGGATTTTCTCTTTCATGAAAAGTAAGTGGACTGATGTGCGAAACAAATGTTCTACTGAACTAATTAGAAGTGAGCTCATTGTCAGTCTAAATTATGAAATGTCTTGCTCAGAGTTTTACTCTTTGGCACTGAAAAACAGAGCATTCCTTGCTGCAGCACGATCTCAGCAGAAAAACAAATGGAAAAAATAGGTTGACTCCATAATGTAACGTTCCACTGTTTTAGTTTACAAGTTTTTTATTTTTACTACAAGTGGAAAGCCATGGCCTTTGAGGCACAATGTGTTTATGTTTACAGATTTACTACAAACTTTATTTGCACGTTGCACTAAATGCACTATTACAGAATGTTCGTATTGATTTTTTGTTATTTAATACTGTTTTAAGTTATTAAGCAGGACAGAGGTCTGTTTAAGAAAGATACATAATTCTGTTTTAAGTTATTAAGCAGGACAGAGGTCTGTTTAAGAAAGATACATAATTTTCAAAAGATATGTTTGTTTCTGGCAATTCTATTTGCACTAAAAATAAATGGTTAATTGTGTAATAATTTGTTTATACATATTTTTATAATTCAAAAACACGTATCCAAATGAATTCAGGTTGATTTCAAAGTGAGGAGGGGCAGGCAGGGTGTTTGTGTGTGTGTGTGTGTGTGTGTGTGTGTGGGGGGGGGGTTAAATGGGGTGACCAGCCCTGCCGAGAGGTGTCCCTTATTTATTTATCAAGGAGTTGGCAACCCTAGCCTCCACTCTGGGCGCTAACCACTACTTGCTCCTCTGGGCATCCTAGATGGCAGCTCTCTGCTCCACACAAGAGGGCTGTGGTAGCTCGGTGGTTGCTTCAGGACGGTTATCTGGTGTTAAAGCAATTGACAAGTCCTGAAGAAGGGAGCAGCTGAAAGATTAGGGTGACAAAAGGGGCAGCTGCCCCTCTGTGCAACCCCATAGAGCCACTGCTTACCGGGTAAATGAGATCTAAACCCAAATAAGATGAATGACGAGAAATATAAAATAACTCCAAATAATAATATGGGGCCGATCCGATCCAGTATCGGTATCCGATACCAGCATATTTTAAGAATCGGATATCGGAGCCAACCTGCTGATATTTCCGATCCAGCTTCAAAGAGCACTTGTGTTCCATCATTCTGTGACTGACATCTTAACATTGTGTGAATTAAACCCAATGAAGACACTTTTGAGCCTTACAACAGGAAACACACAAACTTTAACAGCACACAAGAGGCAAGTCTATACTACACACATCCTTCTCACTCATGGTTCAGCTGGAAAAACTAAAAAGCCTCTAAGAATGATGGGAAAGACAACAAAATCCACTCCCCTTAACCACTAAGGGAATGGATTTTGTTGTCTTTCCCATCATGCTTAGAGGCTTTTTAGTTTTTCCAGCTGAACCATGAGTGAGAAGGACATGTTTCTGGTATAGACTTGCCTCTTGTGTGCTGTTAGTTTGTGAGCTTCCTGTTGTAAGGCTCAAGAGTGTCTGAACAGTCTCGCCCCCGCCTATCTCTCGGATCTAATACACCCATATGTCCCTCCACGTGCTTTGAGGTCAGAGGATCAGGTACTCTTAATAGTTCCAGAAACTCGCCTTAAGCGCAGAGGTGACAGGGCGTTCTCTGTAGCAGGCCCAAGACTCTGGAACGAGTTACCGCTGCTCATCAAACAGGCCCCCTCCCTCTCAGTTTTCAAATCCCGGTTAAAAACTCACTACTACTCCATCGCTTTCAATGCCAGCTGATTTGTATTGGATCGTTTTATTTATGATCTGCAATGTTTTTATGTTTTTCGTGTTGTACTTCATTGTCTGTGTTGCCTGTTGCGTGTTTGTTTGTCCAGCACTTTGGTGTGGACTTGTTCCTGTTTAAAGTGCTTTATAAATAAAATGGTATGGTATGGTATAGTGTGCGCTCAAAGCGGAGGACTGAGTTTGGATTATGTTGCTTAAAGCTGCACTGACATCATATTGCACTACACATATGTTTTATCATTCAACCATGTTCGTTTTTGCAAACAAACTTATAAATATATTTAATTTTGATTTTAAACTTCGCGCCGTGTTTATTCATGGGAAATCCGATTACATGCAAATGCAGCATATCTGAAGCAGATGAACAGAAGACAAAGTGGTCAGGTATTGAACTGAACAGAAAATGATAGGGAAAAAGAAGCTTAAGTCCATTTGTCCTCCAATGCAAGTTGGGGGTTTGACTCCACCAGCAGTCAAATGCTGAAGTGCCCCTGGGCAATACATTGAACATCTCATTGCCTCCGATGTGTCCCATCGGTGTATGAATGTGATAAAGCTCTGATTATTGTGGTAGAGTGCTGTGTGAATGGATAAACAAGAGCACGTTGTAGTTTAAATGACAAGATAGAAAGGAACTACCGTACGTAAGTGCAGTCTATTTACCAATCAATACCTTCAGTCAACCTGCAGAACAGATTTGTTTCTGGATCCTTTTTAAGCAAGAAACAAAACAAATGGGAGACGACTCAAGAGTTTGCGCAATCATTGACGAGACAATCCGCTGGATGGTAGAGAGATATTTTTATTAAGTATAGCCATTTCTGAATCCTGAAGCTTATGTCAGAAAATAAAGAGAGCAACTGTAAAGAAGTGTCAGAAAGGCACATTCCAATTAATACAGGGAGCAACGTTACTCAAATCATTTTGAAAAGTAAAACCTTCACCACCTTTGACTTCACATGTGACAACTGTTACACTTTCCGGCACAACTTATTGACGTTTCTCACAGGAATCATACATCTTTTGTTTTCACACTCGTGCTCTTATTCTGAAGCAATGCTGCTCTGGAGATTATTCTTAAAGTACGAACTACATCAACAGGAGTATTTAAAGACGGGACAATAACCCCTCCACTTCTATACACGAGGGTGGACTTCATAAATGTGTTCATCACAAACCTCACACTCTTATCTGTCACTGTGCTGCCATCAGCTGAGCCCAGTCTGGTGTTGGTTTGACAAAGAGTGAGAGGAATGAATGTGAAGACTGAAAATAGCTATTGAACCTCCAAGGCCCGTGTTATAGCTGTTTACGGTGAGAGTGGGACAAACGGGAAGCGATCACTGGGGCAGCTGAAGCAACGTGCCCTGTCCAGGGGGCAGGTAAGTGACGTTCCGGGAGCGTGAGAGCTGTTGGGCGATTTCCTCGGCTGCCTCCAGCTTACGGAGCTCGACCAAACCATCACCAGCCTCCATCAGAGAGTTGGCAATGAGCAAAGCAGCCTGAGAATCTCCCTCTGCTGAGATGATCGCCGCCTGCTTCTGCTGCTCTGCCTAAAAGAATAAAACAAAAAATTACTGAATTAGACTTTTCCCATTGCAGACTCTGGCACAAACGTTCAGTTTAAAATACCTTTTCCACAACAAAGCGAGCTCTCTCTGCGTCCTGCTGGGCCACCTGTTTCATCTCAACAGCCTCTGTGAATTCTTTTCCAAAGGTCAAATGTGTCTAAAAAAATGTTTCTCCAAGTTAGGACTTAATGAAAAACAGAAAGAAAGACGGGGATTGTTGATAACAAGTAGCTTCATACCAGTGATACATCATCCAAGATGAGGCCGAAGGTAGACGCTCTTTCTGTGAGGTCCTCACTGACCTGCCGGGACACGAGCTCTCTCTGAGTGATCAGCTCGCCAGCATCAAACCTAGCCTGGGAGAAACAACATCAGAATCAGAATCAGGTTTATTGGCCAAGTATGTTGACACACACAAGGAATTTGTTTCCGGCTGTTCGTCTCTCTAGAAAGTGTCCCTTTAAAAATGCTAAAAACTATACAGATACTTTACATAAAAAAAAAACTTACAAATAATACACAAAATACAGAAGGATTCACATCACATGGGGGTTGTGAATGAGTTGGGGGTCACGCTGATGGATGTCTCATGATCAGCTGTTGATGATGGTGATGGCCTGGGGGAAGAAACTGTTTTTGTGTCTGGCAGTCTTAGTGGACAGAGATCTGTAGCGTCTGCCAGACGGGAGAAGTTGGAACATGTGTTGGAACATGCAGTCGTTTCAGTCAGTTCTTCAATATTTCAACTAGGGCTGGGCCATATCATATCGTTCCCGGTAATAAAAGCTTGCCCGGGCAAAAAAGTTATATCATGATATGCTAATTTCATGATGTAATACGTCGGGGCGCCCCGCCCCCTTACCAACAGAGCGCTTCAAGCGACCAAACCGAACTGCGCACCTCCCCTCCACCAGTCTGCATGCAATACTAGCTAGCTAAAATGCTAAAAACAAACAGCTTCTCTCCCCCTGCTCTAAACTCAGGGTATATGCAGAAATTCCAGAGTTGAATTTAATACCTTTTAATACCTTTTTAATACCATCAAAATATTTTTTAATACCATCACGGCACCGAGCTGTAACCGTAGCGGCAACCTGTTGTACTTCAGTTTAGAGCAACTAATTGTAAAGTGATAGATTACTGTCATTTTCTTCCTAAACTTTGGTAGTAAATGTAGTTTTATAACAATTACTGGATACATCAATTTGCTTCTTGCCTCAATAAAAGCACTGACCTACTTGTTATTTAAATCTAACCCAAGAGAAAAAGTTTAATTGTTCCCACACATAACATATCTCTAATGGCAAACAAAAACTGTAAACTTGAAAACAGAACAGTTTAGTTAAAATAATTCAACACTGAACACATGCATAATTCAAAAAGAGAGGTAGAAAAATAATAACTACTGTATTTTTCATCCTGTAAGTTGCAGTTTTTTGCATAATTTACATGCCTTGCAACTTATAGGACGAAGTGACATATTTATAGATTTTTTTCCCATATTTATAAACCATAACACTGAAATATGACCGTTTCATTCATTCTGACTGAAAAAAAAAAAAAACTTCATGATATCTATTGTAGTAATAGTGTATGGCATGCTGTTGTATCATGTAATAGGAAAACGTGCCTATAATGACAAATTTAAAAAAGTTCAAGACAAAAACAACTGGACTTTATTTATTATACTATTTATTATACTATTATACTATACTTTATTGTTTTTTATTGCACTTTTTAGAATTCACCATGTCCTGGATGACTGAGAATCTTCACTAGCTATTAATGACTCAATCGGCCTGCCATACTCTCCCCACCTCTCTGCTTGAACCTTCAATCCAGCAGCAAGCTGCACCACGGTGGCGAAATGCAGCTAATTTGACCATTAAAGTGCATTTATTAAGAAAATGACAGACAGAAAAACACCTCTGCTATAATTTCGAGCTAACAAATAATTGTTTAGGTAATTTTCTTGTTAAATGTCGGCGAAACGAGCCGCGCTCCTTTTTCCTGTTTGTCACCGCTGAGCGATCACGGAGCACACAGGCACTGAGGCAGCGACACTTTAAAAAAAAAATAAAGCCGATTTAACCATTAAAGTACATTTATTAAGAAAACGTTAGACTGAGACACCCCTTTTGCTATAATTTCGAGCTAACAAACAATTGTTTAGGTACATTTCTTGTTAAATGTCGGAGGATAAAGCCGTGATCCTTTCCTGTTTCTTTTTACAGACATGATACCAGCTGTAGGTGCGCGCGCACACTGACTGACGATATGACGTCTTTGTTTTAGCTAAGGTCCTACTTGGAACATAAAATTAGAAAAGATAAATAAATTCACAGACCTTTTTTTAGACGACAGAACAAGAAAAATATAGTTGTGTAGGTTTAAAAAAAATTAATACCTCGTCAGATGACGTTTATTACTTTTTAATACTTTTTAATGGCCTTAATTTGTGTTAATTTCATTTACTACCTTTTAATACCTTTTACAACCCCGCGGATACCCTGAAACTGCAGGTACACACAGATCCACTGTCTCCCCCTCCCCCGCTCTGCGTGTGCAGGCTGCATCTCTCCCTCGCTCTAAACTGCCGTTACAAACGCGCAGCTCAGCTGTCTCTCGAGGCAGGTGATCAGAGACAGATCAGTAAAAAAAATGAATCAGAAAAATGAATAATTCCTGCAGGAACAGAGGAAGCTGAAACACCAACAAACTTCAGGGTCAGCTGATCACCTTGTTACAAGTTCTGGAAGTTATACTTCATTTAAAAAGACAACATATATTTTGTTGTAGGTTTCATTTATGCTCAACAGATTTTAAGATTCATTTTATTTAGTTGTTTTAAGACATACCTGCAAACTCAGAAGGGATGAAAAAGGTGACAAACGTTGCACCCCCCCCCCCCGGAAAGATTTTGTAAATTTTTTAACATGCTTCAGGTAAAAGTCATTTGCTAACCTGATTTAATGAGAACATAAATAGGAAAGATTGTGTCAACCAAAAAATTAACAACCAACAACAGCAGCAAGTCAAATACAGCAGAACATTTTGCTAACAATGCGCTGCTCCGAGTCAACAGATGCATTTAAAAACTTAAGACTTATCTCTTCAGACAGGCTTTTGGTTAATTTTGTACATTGATTTTAGAGTTTGTTATGTTTTACCTTTTTGTATAGTACTTCTGTGATTTTATTTTTCCTTTTGTAAAGCACTTTGTGACTCTCATGTCTGTGAAATGTGCTATATAAATAAAACTTACTTACTAACAGTAAAAACTCATTTCTTAAATATGCTGGTGAAGATGTTTTGCCAGAAAATTTTGAATCAAGTAGATGCCATTTCCTGCATTCTGGTGTATTTTAACAAGTTGTTAAACATCTATCTAACCATCAGCCAACTGGTTGATCCACTGTGAGGGGGTGCTATTTAAGAGACTGAGCTGAATACAGCTTCTCAGACTGAGGAAGTCTTTCGAAGACGAAACGTTTCTACAATTTTTTTTATTTGTTTGTTGCTTTTTCTTCTTTTCTTTTTTTTTCTTTCTTTTTTTTGAATGTCCAGAGGACCAGACTTAGCTTTTTTAGATTTTTCTACCTGGATTATTGAGCATGCATCAGGGTTAAACATCTATGTTTACCTACATGTAAACACTTGATTCAATAACTATTTTAGAGACATCTAACAAAATAAAGTCAGGTCCTGTGGACAGATTAAAAAATTGTTTAAATTATTATTGATCATGCATCAGGATATTTTAGAGACACCTCATTCAACTAGTTCATATAGACATCATCCTGTTTTTAAACTCACTCCTGTGGCTAACGTAATGTGTGACAATTTATCACAGTGACTTTAGGGGTGCAATTGACTTTTATTTTGTTAATTTTTATTTAGTTTTATTTGTAACACAACATGCAATTTTATTAAACAATGGTGACACTCAACTGCATGTATAAAAACATTAACTTTACCCGATGAACAGGTGACCTTTTAATAACCACCAACAGTGAATTTAGGAGGGGCTTTTTACATTTTCTGATTTAGTGATAGACTCAGAACAGCATCACTGATTTTAACTATTTTACTTTCCAGAATTTGTGTTACCTGGGCTCTTTCTCATCTACAGCACAAGGAAAATTTTGCTCTTTAACGACTTTTGACTTTAGGAAAAAATACATTAACATACCCAATATAATTAGGACATACACAAAAAAGATGGCAAGTCAAAAAATAAAAAGAGGCGTTCAACACAGAGCAGAGACACTGACATTATGTTTTCTCACTTTGAAACAGAACAAAGCATAGTTCTTTAACAAACTTTTTTACTGCTGCTTTTTTTTTTTTTTACAACTACAAATTTTACGACTCTGTCACGTTTACATTTATCTCTGTGGTTCTCCCGTGTCGTGTCGTCACTTTTAAAACCTGCATGTCGCGGTTTTTATTTTATTTTTATGAAGCGTCGAGCTCCCACACTTTAAAGGACTTGGTCGAACAATTTTCTCTGCGTCGGTCATTTGTAAAATTGTCTTTCCTCTGAAAACACAAGCCTCTAATCTGTTTCCGCCTCCCCACTCACCCTGTTCAACTCGCGACTCTGCTGCGGCGGCGTTAAAAAAAAAAAACTTCAGTTGAAAGATTTCGCTGTCATCCCCGCTCACCATCGTCTGTCTTGAGACTGTGATTGGCTAAATCTCGCGCTCCAACAAAGATGTTTTATTGGCTGTGGAACGCCCTGCCCTCTTATCTGAGGGCCCCACAGTCCGTGACATGTTTTAAAAAAGGTCTTAAAACCTTTTTTATCCAGTTTTTTAATTAATTTATTGTGCTTTTTGTTGTTGTTTTTATTGCACCCAGTTTTTATTTTTATTTGAGTATTTTATCTGCATTTTGTGATTTTTTTTTAATGCAATCATCTGTGAGGCACTGTCCTCTTGGTTGTTCCTCCACTTAGTTGCATTTATGGTTGATTTTAATCTTGCTTTTATTTAATGTTCATTGTAGCACTTTGAGATTTGTTTAATGTAAAGTGCGTTATAAATAAAAGTTATTATTATTATTATTATTGTCGACAAGATGCCTTACTGTGTCTTGAAATCCAGTCAGTGGGAAATGATGCATTCTAACTGCCACCCCCGAAAACAAAAACTCATCGGATCTACACGAATCACATAAATGATATATTTTGCTTTGAAAACGGCGATTTTTGCCGAAAGGTGACTAGTTTGCAGGTATGTTTAAGAAACTACACATGCACTTTACTTTTTGTGGTGGATTTTGTTGATCTATATTTTGTGCAGACTTAATCTAAATAACTGATACTTTTTTAATTTTTATACTTGGAGACTGAATACTTTACTAAATAAAGTAATTTCAGTAAAATTACCCGTTGTTTTTTTAAATTTTATATAATACTGCAAAGCAACATGTTAAGTTAATTTTGTCAAATAAATAAATGTGATTTTTTTTGTTATATCATGAAATTTATCGTTATTGTGATAATGCTCTGAAATATTACAATATAATTTTTGAGCCATATCGTCCACCCATAATTTCAACTATGAATTTTTTTTTTTTTTTACAGGCTTCATACTTACAACAACAGACTTTAAGACCTCTGTGGTGATAGATGGTAGCACCCTCTCATCATAGTCTTCACCAATGCTGGTGAAAATTCGTGGCAGTTGAGTCGTCACCGGTCGGAAGAGGATACGCAGCGTGATGTTAACATTCTGTAGATCTGCAGGGTGAATGGTTTCAAAGTCATATATGATGCAAAAGCTTTATTTAAACGCCAAGTACATTTTTAAAACAATTCATTTTTAAATACGGTAAACAAAAGAGACGAGTTGCAGTCGTGGATCCAATAAAACCTGCTGATCTTTGATAAACACAAACATTCACAAGCAGTCTTTATTTTTTAGATTACTGTACCTTTGCTGCCTGTGATGACAGGCACGTTGCGTGGGCGGGATCGGCAGTCAAAGATGATGGGTTTTTGAACCCAGGGGATGAGGAAGTGAGTTCCTTCACCAACAACGGCCTCTTGTACTCCCCGAAACCTGTCGAATATAACAGCCCGGTGCCCTGCATCAACTGTAAAGGAAAGAACAGACTTTTAAACACACTGTGGATAGTTTAAAGGTTTGTCTCACATCAAGTGCTCATTCTATTCAGTGTAGTGTTTACCTCACTAATCATAACACCACAGATGCTTGAGTTAAAGGTTGCTGTTTTAGTACGAGTTAAGCTGTTACTGTTATTTTCTTATAAATATCAACAGTAAAGACTGTTCCATCTAAATAAGGAATCACTCAGACAATCTGAGTCAACAATGGGGCTGCACAAAGTTATGATAACATGCAGTTGGGATTTTGTTGAATATAATGGCACTATATTATAATTTTGGGGAAAAAAAGGGTTTGGCATTACAATGTTCAAAACATTTTATATGCTGACTGTGAGCATTTAGAAGAATTTGGATCTATCTTATGGCTAAATTAGTGTTTATTGTTTGGAATCCTAAGTGATATTGAACACATTATTGAAACATAGATCAGGGCTTAAAGTGAAAAAAAATCCTGAGCCTGAAACTTTTTTGTGTTGTTGATCAAATAAAATCGTAACATTTTGCCAACGTTTATTAAAAATGCTCTCTGAAAAGTGCAATTAACTGTTTTTAAACAATTCAGCTTCAAGTAACAATGACTTACATGAGGTTTCAATGTATCTGAACTTAATGTAAAAATATGTGCCCCAGAGAACTGCCCTGCAGCAAAAACAACTCAAAAAAAGACTCAACGCCACATTGAACAGACACAGTTCAGTGAATTCATCTGCAATAAATTTAGAATACTCAATACTGTATCACAATCTAAAGGGAAGTTCCACAGAGCTGGTGTTAGGACTCCCAGCAAGCTGGAGTCATCTCCAGCATTAACACACAGATGTTTCTGTGCAGTGAAAATGTTTGTGAGCACAGACTGTTAAAACTCTGATGGAAAATGTCTTACCAGTATGGCATCAGAAGCATGGGGGGGTCTGGGGGTCCTCCCCCAGAAAATTTGGAATAAAGTAGATGCCATTTCCTGTATTCTGGTGTATTTTAAAGGGTTAAACATCTATGTTTACCTACATACCAGTAAGTAACTTGATTCAATAATTAGTTTAGAAAGCCTCCGTCAGAAAGGAGGGGGGGAGGGGGATTGTTTATGTTCAGCTGTGTGCAATGTTCCCTCTAATTTTTCATGTGTCTGAGCATACACACAAGCTCTCTGAGCACACAGAGGACCACTATGAGCAACAGGATGTGCGCACTATCCACACACCTGTTATAAATCTGGGATCATAGAAAGTTACATGGCTTATTAAAACAATCAGATTACAGCAGCAACTTCCATGAGTTTGCTTTCAATATAAGTGATTTTGCAACTCCCAGCTGAATGAATAATTTTTATTATTTCATTTTATGCTTATGTTTATTAAATGTTTAGTGTTTTAGTGTTGGTGTAACTTTTCATACTTTCATACTAATACTATGCAAAAACTACTATGCAAAAACTCAGGACAGTATTACACTTTTAATAAATATACAGTATCTAATTTAGATGATTTTTATTTTAATGCTTGTAGGGTTTTTGTTTAAAATCTCCACATTACTGTATTATTTTTTTATTGACAAAATATTTATTTTACTGTAAGTTTTTAAAAAGTGTATTTTCCTCCTTGGTCCCTGGGTCAACATCTGCAGAGCTCAGGAACTGATGCTTGGTTCTGCCCTGCTCCTCTGCACACCTGGCCTGGTTCTGCTCTTCCTCTTCTAACGATCTTCCTCTTCATCACCCCGCTCTCACTGACTTTATCACGTGACTTTATCGTGCACTGACCTCCGTTCAGCTTCTGCATCTTTTTCTTATTTTTCCTACAGATTTGGTGCTTGACAAATAACTTCCTCCTTCAGAAAGGACGGGGATTGTTTACAGTTTGTGTTCAGCGGTGTGTATGTGCATGTGTGTGCGAGTGTGCAGCTTCTCGCGGTTGATATTTGACTTTATTCAGATAAAAGACGTGGTGTGGATTATTTATCATACCTCTGATTTTACTTGACCTAACAACGAGATTTAAAATCTGTAGTTTTAACACTAATTGACCCACGTACCTGCCCGGTGTGACAAACTCCGTGACTTCTGCATGATCTGACTGAAGCTGCAGACAAACTGCTTGCTTGTAAGACCCGCCTTCCGGATTTTGATTGGTCAAAACAACGTGAGCTTCAATGTGATTGGATGTAATCGCTGTCCATCGATCATTTTAAGTTGAGGCGACCGGCAGGCTGTCGAGTTAATTTGGATGCGCGCAAAGATTTTATTGTGCGCAGAGAATGTCCGGGCAGCGAGGGAACATTGGCTGTGTGTGTGCGGGGGAGGGGGGGCTTTGATTCGCTGCACACGCAGTGCAGCCAAACAAGAGCTGCACGCTTCAAAAACACACGCGCGCACACATGAACGGACTCCTACTCCTGTGAAGCCGCGCGAGCAGTTTTTTTTTTTTTTTTTTTACAGTTTGGTCAAAAGCCGGAAATCCGGCTGGGTGCCGGAGATCTTTAAGCCCTGACATAGATGCTTTTTAAATAATTTGGACAGCCTTGCTCAATATAATGTAGTAGTCATGTGAATCCAATGATTATGAGCTGCTTCAGTGATAACCAGGACTTCTAAAAACAAAATAAGAACACAAAAACAGCACAAAATCACATTTTCTAAAGCGCTTATAACAATTTAACCAACATATAACACAAAGAAACTGCTTTAATAATTTTTTTTTTAAAGTGAAATGAAATAAACCCAGAGCCATGTGTAGCTTTCCAGAACTCAACTTCTGCTCACTCTAAATTTGTCAAATGGCCAATATCTCCCAAAAGTGAAAGAAAACCATTTTAAAATAATAAATAAGATTTATCTTATTAATAAGATAAATAATAAGAATAATCACTGCAAAATATCACAACATGCTGATCTGTTTTCTTGTTGCTGTGTTCATTTGTGACCATCTGCTCATACAGACTCGTGTTCGTGCTGCTGTTTGTAATGATGTTTTTCTATTACATTAGTGCTTAGTGTATTTTTAGTTGATGTTTTCCTTAGTTATATCCTAGATGTTATTACTGTTTTTCTCTTACATTTTTAATGTTGGATGTTACTGGGACCCTGTGTACATACATAATCTCGTTTAATCACATGTACCACATGCGGTGCAAATGACAAAGATTCTCTGACTCTCTTATCCCGTGGCCATGTTTCTGCACAGAAGATTTAAATTTGAGATTGATTTGTGTACCTTTTGTAAATCCGAAGATGAATCCCTTGAGCATTTGTTTTTTTCATGTCAATATTCTCAACGTTTTTGGACTGACATCACAAACTGGATAACCGGTAATCTAAACCTCAACATTCCCTCTTTTGATATTGATGCCATTTTATTCTATGTAGACAACTTAAGCTCAGCTTACTCAGATGCCATAAATATAGTCGTCCTTATGGCAAAGTACCACATTCATTGTAGTAAGTGGAGGGATAATAAGCCCTCCTTCCCATGTTTCATGAACAAATTCAAAGCCTACTATTCTTCATTAAGTAGATTAAAAAACTGGAAAACTGCTAGAACCATCTCACAACAGTTATCTAAAAACTTGCTGTTTTAAGTTTCTAATATTGTCCTGCTCCTTTGTGTACTTTTTCATTTATTGTATTTTGATACATATACCATACTGTATATATTTCTCAACTTTCATCATTTTGTAAACCGCCCCCTAGCTTGTAGATATGATATCCTTCACGAGAGTTTGTATATATTTTTGTTTATGTGGTGTACTGTAGTTCTGTTTGTTTCAATAAATAAAAAAATTAAAAAAAAGTGTAGCTTTCCAGAACTCACCGTTAAAGAGGGCTGAGTTCACAACACCTCCACCGATGGCGAGGGCAAGCCCAAACTTCCCAATAGACTCGAACAACTTGGCCATGACAGCAACCTCCTGCGGGCAACAAAAACAAGAAGCCTTTGTAAACCCACACACAAGCTACTTTACTCCATGTAAACCACTTAAGCCTTTGTAGGAACCCTTACAGACAACTTTAATCCCGTGTGTCCAGGAACAGTTTACGGCCTTCACTGCCTCGGCTGTCGGTGTTAGCCGAGTTAGCATTAGCTAGCGCTAGCTTAACGGCTAGCCGAAAACAGAGACAGCATGCAAATTCGCACAAAACAAAACGTGTACTGTTGCAAATATATACCATAAATGTAAAGGCAATGTACGAAATAACATAACATGGGTTTTGCGGATCGTATTGGTAGCACGCCGGGTGAGAATGCATGCTGATGAACATCACTAGCTTGTGCTAGAATCGTCGTTTTCACGGTTAAGTAACGTCAATATTGAGAAAGAAAATCCTTGTTCTTGCATCATGGCTGCTACAATAATATTTAACAACAACGTAAACTATTTTCTGTACCCAGAAGTTACCACATGTTTTAACTCACCTGAGTTTACTCCAATGCCTGTGACCTCCACCGACCGGAATCGACGTAATAAAACACATGAAATATTTCCTGCACAGCGCATGCGCGACGCGTAATGCGTCACAACGTAGCTTGTGATTGGTCAAGAACGCAGATCTCTTCTTCTCTGCTCCAAACAATAATTGACATTAGATGTTACAACTTTAGACTGCCATCTATTGTTTTACATGTCATATACTGTAGCCGATTGACACGATGTTTTATTTATTATTTATTATTACCAAACCGATTCTTAAAACTCATTCACCTCTAAGTTTATGCATATTTTAAGTAATCAAAGTATAATTTTCTATTTTAAAATCATACTTTCATTATACTTTCAACAAAATGTTACTCACTACCTGTGCAACCTGTCACACAACCTGTGTAGTAGTATTTGTTAATTATGTGCAATACATATCTTGTGCATTTAAGCTTATATTACTACCTGTGAAATACTTATTTATACAAATTCATCCTACTTGCACCATTATACTGTATTATACCATGTTGTTGTTTACTATAGTTTTTTTGGACCTTATAATTACATTTCTTTTTCAGTTTTTGTACTTTATTTTGTACCCTTATTGCATGCTTTAATATTTCTTGTTTTTGTTTGTTTTTAGCGAGTTGAATCGGTTCTTCTCATCCTGAACATCTCATTGCACTGTTGACCTTGTGTTAACCATATGACAAATTAATAAACAACATAACATAACAATATTTTTTGCATATCTGCTTTGTCTTATTCAAGGAAGAACTTGACCCTGTTAACAGTCATCTGGAGTGGAGTACACCCAGCTAGGCCACAACACAACCGTTTCTCACCATCTTGTGTCCAACCAGAAAATAGTTTTGCTGTGTGACCACTATCTGCTTTCCCTGAGATAAAATGTTCAAAAAACACAAAACAACAAAATTAGATCTGGAGAGGAAAAAGAAAATGAAATTGCATACAATCAAACTATCTTGATTTACCAAAGTGAAATTTTGTAGATAAAAAAAAAAAGATTTGTGATTTAAATATTTAAATAAGTAATTTGAAACAATGAATAACCATGAGATGAGCAACACTATAAAAACACTAATGGTAGATGAAACATGAAAACAAAGGAGCTAACAGAATGAAAACAACAAAGATTAAACAAAATGATCACACTGGGACAATATGACTGCAGTTGGAAACAAACTGAAGCAAACATCTGCAAAATCTTTGGTTAGACAAATAATAAATACATAGTTATAGCTGTTTTGAGTTTCTTTGACTCGCTTGTTTAAAAATATAATTAGGAACTGTTGCAGATTTGTGCATGAGACTTTATTTCATAGTCTATGGTTGAACTGTACAAAGTCTTATCGTCTTGTCTTGCACACACACTTTTTTTTTGGTCAGTGTTAATTTTAAAGGGATTGTGACATGATTTTTTTACTATTCATAAAATTGCTCAAAATATATATATTTTATCATTTAAATATGTTTGTTTTTGCAAACAAAATGATAAATCACTTTAATTTTGCTTTAAAAGTGATTTTGAACTTCAAGCCGTGTTTAATCATGGGAAATCCGATTACACTCGAACGCACCATCTGTGATGTCACACTGGGCAGAGGGCTGTGGTGTCTTTAATAGCGGACAATTTAAAACTGGACGAATTTAGCAATCTATGTGAAGATTTGAGCTATTTGTCTTCATTTTGGGAAGCAGAAAATTGTTTGGGTGATGGAACAAGAAACAACAGGATCTAATTTAGGTCTGATGCTGTATCAGACTTCCTTCATGTCGAGCTGCTCATACCTGCGCACTGTGACAAGCCCAGAGCTCTGCCCGGTGTGACATCACAGATGGTGCGTTCGCGTGTAATGGGATTTCCCATGATTAAACACGGCTTGAAGTTCAAAATCACTTTTAAAGCAAAATTAAAGTGATTTATCATTTTGTTTGCAAAAACAAACATATTTAAATGATAAAATATATATATTTTGAGCAATTTTATGAATAGTAAAAAAATCATGTCACAATCCCTTTAATGTATATGCAACATAAAATAAAACTGAGGTCAATGCTGAGGTAACCCTGAAGCTGCAGGTCTGAGCCCTGGTTGCAAACAGGAAACCAGTGGAAAGAAGCGACGGCAAGGGTTTTGTGTTTTTCTCATTGAGATACTTTTTGCACTTATTATGATGAGGGTTCATTCTATCCTCAGCAGGTTGCAGCATCTGTATAATTACTTTGTAGGTTTTGTACTACACTGCCTGGCCCAAAAAAAACAACAACTTCACCACCACCACCACCAAAAAAAAAAAAAAAAAAGGTCACACACTAATATTTGGTTGGACGACCTTTAGCTTTGATTACGACGTGCATTTGTGTCATTGTTTCAATAAGCTTCTACAATGTCACAAATCTGTTTCCATCCAGTGCTGCATTAATTTTTCACCAACATCTTGCATTAATGATTAGACACTAGGCATGATGGGTGCATCACTTCACCTGCCTCTCTTCTTACCCTGATGCACCCATCACTTTGGAACAGGGTCATTCTGGACTCATCAGACCACATGACCTTCTTCCATTGCTCCAGAGTCCAATCTTCATGCTCCCTATCAAACTGAAGCCTGTTTTTCCAGTTAGCCTCACTGATTAGTGGTTTTCTTAAGGCTACACAGCTGTTCAGTCCCAATCCCTTGAGTTCCCTTGTGCAGGGCCGGCCCAAGCCTCCATGGGGCCCTAAGCGAAATTTGTTTGGGGCCCTCTATTTCTGCTAATAATGTGGATTACTGCAATAAACCGTCAAATCAGATCATTTACCCACCTAACATAAACTCATTGCAACTGTGACAGCCCTGTTTACATTTTCCTATATGTATCATCCAGTGCAGGGCGTCAAACTCATTTTTATTCTGGGCCACATCAAGATCATGAATGTCCTCGAAAGGCAGGGCACGGCAGAATGTATTGATAAAACGACCTATTAACAAACTGGTAAAATATAACTTTCTCTGCATTCAATGACTACTTCTAAAAATTAAATATTTTATGTGAGTAATTTGGCATTATAATCACAAAAACTGATTTGATTTGACTAATAAAGTAATACTGAATCACACAGCTGTTATGTTGAAGTTCTGTCTCTGTGGAGTCACAGAAATGGTTATGGCGGGCTGGATTTGGCCCACGGACCTTGAGTTTAACGCATGTGATCTTGTGGTACTAAAAATAACAAAAGAAAGAAGAAGAAAAACCCACCAGTGTGCAATGTATTTTACAGCAAAAATTTGTCTGGTTTATTATCTTTGGTTTTAAAGAACTGCAACAGTAATGTTCAGAAGTAATTTTTAGTGTAAGATGAACAACAAACAACAGATAAAATAACTTAGATGCATAAAAATAAATTAAATTGTGCAAAAACAGAAAAAATATAATAACAAATATCAAGGAAATCCTTAAGATAAGATAAGATAGAACTGCATTGATCAGAGTACTTTAAATAATGTAAATTAACAATTATTTGAAACCACATAAAATGGTTAAAAAATAAATTTAAAGCTGAATAATTAGTTCTTAACTATGTAAATGTATGCAATAAATCGCAAAAGCTGAACTTACAATGTTAAATATAGAGTCATATTGAAATCATTATCAAAAAAATTAAATTCCACTTAGGGGGCCCCCTAGTGGCCCCGGGGCCCTAAGCAGCCGCTTAGTTCGCTTATGCCTTTGGTCGGCTTCGGTTGTTTTTATGTGCTATATAAATAAAATTGCATAAAACACTTTTATGCCGCTGCTTCTCCACATCGAGAGGAGCCAGTTGAGGTGGCTCGGGCATCTGGTTAGGATGCCTCCTGGACGCCTCCCTGGTGAGGTGTTCCGGGCATGTCCCACCGGGAGGAGACCCAGAGGAAGACCCAGGACACGCTGGAGGGACTATGTTTCTCGGCTGGCCTGGGAACGCCTTGGGATTCCCCCAGAGGAGCTGCTCCAAGTGGCTGGGGAGAGGGAAGTCTGGGCCTCCCTACTTAGGCTGCTACCCCTGCGACCCGACCCCGGATAAGCGGAAGAAAATGGATGGATGGATAAATAAAATTGACAAGTGATCACTGATCACGATCATTCAGGATTTTTTCCGGCCACATTTCTTCCTCGAAGACGATGGTCCTCACTTTCCTTCCAGTTTTTGCGTTGGACAGTTCTTAACCCAGTTTTAGTAGTTTCTGCAATCTCCTTAGATGTTTTCTCTGCTTGATGCTAATGATTTGACCCTTCTCAAACAGACTGACCTCTTTTCCACGACCACGCCAAGTGTCTTTCCACATGGTTAAGAAATGAGAAGCAACTCGTTGCATCATGCAGGGTTAAAGAACGTGTTGCAGCTGAAACATAATCACCCATGCAGTAGTTATCCAATAGGAGGCTTGTACCTATTTGCTCAGTTAAATCCAGGTGAAGACTTTGGCCACGCAGACTTTTGTAAAAACCTGTCTGTGCCTGCGGGCTGCGCTCTGTCGCCCCCTCGCGGACATCACCCGCACTGCTTGCAGTTAGTTTCGCTTTTCTTCCTCAGCTCGTTAAGAAGTGACGATCTTTGAACTTCAGGGAGAAAAGAGAAACCACCGCGAAGCATTTCAAGGTCAGTAACGATCCCATCTGAAAGACAAGACTTCACTTTACACAGAATGATCTGGTCAGATCGGTTGGGTCGCGTCTGATTTATTCACTTCCGGTTGGTTACGCGACGCTTGTTGTTTCGCTCTTTCTTTATCAACTCACGTCCTGAAAACATTCGCTTCCTTTAGAGTTTTTTTTTTAAAATGGGGACAAAGTCTCAAAGTCAGCATAGCTTTGAACAGATACGGATGATGAGAAAAGCAGCATCGACTTTTGAGACAAAAGGTTTGGATTGTAGTGAAAGATCTGAGCATGTTGTCGATAAGAAGAGGAAGAAGAGGAGGAGGGTCTTCATCTTCCACTTCATCATTAGACACACATCGGGATCAACCTTGTCACTCTCCTGGCGTGTTTTACTTTTAAACATATGTCAACATATTATCTAAACGGAAATGAGAAAAAAAGCTAAAAGTAGCCAAAGGCTAAAATTAGCAAGGGAGTAGCTAAAAGAGTCAGAGAATCTTTTTTGTCATTGGTATATGTGATGAAACGAGATTATGTACACAGGGTCCCAGTTACATCCAACAACAAAATGTAAGAGAAAAACAGTAATAACATCTAAGATATGAACTAAGAAAAACATCAACTAAAAATACACTAAGCACTAATATCATAGAAAAACATTACTCCAAACAGCAGCACGAACATGAGTCTGTATGAGCAGATGGGCACGAATGAACACAGCAACATGAAACAGATCAGCAGCAACATGATGTGATATTTTGCAGTGATTATTCTGGTTATTTATTCATGAGTCTAACAGCCTCAAGGTAAAAGCAGCAAAAGGCAAAACTAAATTGTGTGTTGAAGCAGATTTCATGCAGAGTACAGGTAGTCCCCGACTTACGAGCGCATCGACATACGCGGTTCCGGACTTACGAGCTCACTAACGAACAGTAAATTTGTAAAGAACATACAGAAAATACAGCACTTTTATGTGTTTTTAGATGAAAGTGTGTTAGCTAACCGTTTGGAAACAAGTTTCTGAGCATGTTTATGAACTAGTATGAACATTTGTGATCAGGGCCGGATTAACAACCCCAGGGGCCCCTGGGCACCGAAGCTCACAGGGCCCCCTCCCTAACCTAACACCCATTTTACTATATATATATATATATATATTACTGTATTGACTACTACTATATACTACTGTATTGACTGTATTGTATATATAATACTACTGTATTGACATCATTCAGCAGCAAATCCCATCCATCCATCCATCCTTCATCAGCAAATGATGTCAAACATGAACACTTCTGAAAGAGCAGCAGCTACTGCATTGACATCAATCAGCAGCAAACCAGTAGCAAATCACATCCATCAGAAACATGTTGCAACCATAGTGACACCAGTGCCTTGGTGTGCAGTCCATGCCCACGTGCATGAAAAACAAGTCCATGAGCTCTAAGAAAGCTCGAAGCAGCAGAAAAAGAAAAAGAATTCCCTTACTTTGATTGAAGTGTAGGTAGACAGTCTGTATGATGTTTTTCTCAAGTTCAAACCTGGATCACATGGAACTCAACCATGAATGATGGGAGCATTTGAGGCCAGGTGTGAGTTCAGGTGTTCTGTTGGGGAGGTCAGCTGCATCCACTTCTCTGCTGTTCCCTGGGACTGCCACCTTTCTTTCTCCTGAGGTGAGACCACCTCACCTCAGGCTGTTTGCAGTCACACATTCCTCATACAGCTCATCCATACATGTTTAGCCTGCCAAAAGGTGTTAAAAAATTCATTAGTGACACATAGCCTAGGTTATGTAGTGATAAATAAATGGAAAAACGTGTATTGTTTATATTTATAAATTTAGCATTGTAGTATGTAAACTACATTTTGAAATGTATTTATTAATTACCTATATGAACTGTGATTTTTTTAAAGATGGACAAGGTTGTATGTTTGCATAGTGTAAAGTAAATGTATTTATTTTTATTTTATTTATTAAAATTCATTCATTTCACTAAAACAAAGTCAACAACTCAATAAAAAATAAAAAACATACATTCAAAATAAAATGAAAGGCAGCAGATGAAGAATAATCTTATAATCTCTGCCCCTTTTTTACCCAAATAAACTCACAACAATGATTTATCAAAGAACAAAATTAATTGCATCACCAAATGTAAGATTACATCATCTTAAACAACTCAAATAAATTCTTATGTTATTTTTCATATTCCTTCAAAAAAAAATCACTTTTAGCAATCTCTTAAATTCACAATTATGTACTTATTTGTACGTGTCAGTTGTACACTTTTGTTTATAACTATCAATAATTAAACATGGTTCACAACTACACTGGAAATTATTGAATTTTTACCTGCCAACCAGGTGAAGACTTTCAGTGATCTTCTCCACTTCTTCTTCAAGGGTTCTCCTGGTTTTGTTACATTTATTATCCGTCCGTCCATCCATTATCTTTACCTGCTTTCTCCTGTGCCCATGTCCAGCACGAAGTTTCTGCCCTGGTGCATGGTTCTGGTGGTCCAGAGCGCCGGAGCTCCGGCGCGCGCCGGGGGCCGTTCTGGATCGTGTACCCAGGCAGGGAGCCTCTTGGTGGGGCTTCCAAGCAGCATGGCCGGCCCCTGGTTCTCAGTTGAGCTCCGGCGCGCGCCGGGGGCCGTTCTGGATCGTGTACCCAGGCAGGGAGCCTCTTGGTGGGGCTTCCAAGCAGCATGGCCGGCCTCGGCCTGGTTCTCAGTTGAGCTCCGGCGCGCGCCGGGGGACCTTCGGACGGATTTATCTCGGAAACAATGCTTCGTCTGGCGGCCTCGTAGCTGCCGTGTCTTCCGTGAACTGCCAAGACTGGACCAATGAGATGAGCCGGATTCTGTAGTTTCAATCACGTGTGTAAAAGGGCTGTCAGCTCATTGGTCACAGAGCTTCTTCTTCTTCTATTGTTTATTGGCGGTTGGCGAACTTATTTTAAGCACATTACCGCCACCAACCGGACTGAGTGTGTGCATTGCCGTCTGCTCCCAATCATACACGTCATGTCAACAAACTAAAAGACACTTATGAGTTGTTTTTGAAAAACAACTTTTTATTTTATTTGGGTTGGATAATAAGGAAAATTGAGGACAAAGCCTTGTTTTATCTACGTCTAGCGACAATAAAAAAATAAAATAAAAAATAAAAAATTTCTGCCAGGCTGAACTGCTCACTCCTGGCCAGCAGAGGGCCCCCTTGAGCTGTCGGGCCCCTGGGCACCCGCCCGGTGTGCCCGTATTATAGATCCGGCCCTTGTAGGGGTGTAACGGTACGCTAAAATCACATTTCGGTTCGGTTCAACTACGGTACAAGGAGGGCTCTGTTCGGTTTATTTTCGGTACAAAAAAAAAAAAAAGACAAAATAAAGACTTACAAAATGTTTATTTTGAAAATATGCCAAAAATATGTTTGTATTGTATTGTAGTAATAAATAAAAGTGACCCATTTGGATGATATTTTAAATAAACAGCACTCTACAATAAATAAACTATATTAACAATAATAAAAATCTTAATAAATACAATAACAGTCAGAACCAGAACAATAAGCAGCAACAGACTGTTTACAATTAACTACCGTATTTTTCGGATTATAGGTCGCACCGGAATATAGGTCGCAGTGTCCAATTATTGCCAAAAAATTGGAAAAATCCATAAATAGGTCGCACCGGTGTATAGGTCGCACCTACGTCACCGCCGACGTAACGCGTCATCCACCGCTGACGCGCCGCGTGACCGCTGAGTCAACCCGGCAATATGGACCGAGTGTTTAGCTCTGCTGCTAATGTCTGCCAGAAGCTAAACACGAGACGAGTCCGTCTCTGAAAACACGAATAAAAAATCGAATCTCATCTCAAATGTTTTCTCCAGGACATAGTTAAGTACATTGGAGTGTTATAATTACTCTGTAAGCAGAAATAAATATACACCGATTGGTTTCGAAGCTATTTATAACAAATACAGAAGCTAACAGAAGCTACCGGTAAACACGAGAGGAGTCCGCCTCTGACACACGAATAAAAAATCGAATCTCATCTCAAAAGTTTTATCCAGGACATAGTTAAGTACATTGGAGTGTTATAATTACTCTGTAAGCAGAAATAAATATACACAGAGTGGTTTTGAAGCTATTTATAAGCAAACAGAAGTAAAACCAGAAGCTATCAGAAGATAACCTAAGACGAGTCCGTCTCTGAAAACACGAATAAAAAATCGAATCTCATGTCAAATGATTCATCCAGGACATAGTTAAGTACATTGGAGCCTTATAATTACTATGTAAGCAGAAATAAATGAGCCTGGTTAAAACCAGACCCTTGTCCTTCACTTCGCTTCGTACTAGGGTCTGGACTTTCTCCATAGAGAACCGATTCTTGCTGGAGGCGTGGCCTCTGCTGAGGAACAAAACCATTGGATCTTAGAAAAATTTTGAACAGGGAAAAGCATTCTGCTCCCTCCCCCTCAGAGCCATATAGATATGGCTGCTCCCCCGTGGTCTGTTGAACTTGACATCTGCTCCGCCTCCTGCAGCATTTTCTCTCGCTGCAGCCTGCCGCTGCATATTCTGTGTTTATATGTTAATAAAACGTTCTAAAAAAATAAAATAAAACCATGGATCGCTGGTCCAGCACACCAGAAGACCAGAAAATCTGATGGGACTCGGGCAGCAACGTAAAACCCTAGTTTAATTCTCTCGTGACAACCTGAGGCATTTCCTCATAGCGGAGGGAGAGGAGGAGGAGGAGGGAGCGATCACTTGACTTTTGGCCAAAAAAACAAAAGAAAACTCCAGATAAGGGATTAAGAAGGGGAAATTAATACATTTGTGTCACATATAAAACAGTCCTGCATCGCTTTGCATCGCTTTGAATGAGAACATGCGGCTGCGCGCTGGGACAGGTGGGGGCGTGGGTTAGGGGCCAAAAACTCTGCCCCTTCTGTTCTCTGATTGGTCCGGTCAAAAATCAGCCGGAGAAATCGTTGTCTATGGGAGAAGTCCCAGACTGAGCAGTGAAGGGAAATGAGAATTGAGCGGAGCTGTGCAGGAAGGCGAGGGCCAGGCTAGAAATAAATATACACAGAGTGGTTTTGAAGCTATTTATAACGTAAAACGAAGGCTAACACGAGACGAGTCCGTCTCTGACACAAATAAAAAATCAAATTTTATGTCAAATGATTCATCCAGCCATAGTTACGTACATTAAAGCCTTATAATTACACTCTGTAAGCAGAAAAAATATAAACCGATTGGTTTCTAAGCTATTTATAACAAACAGAAATACAACCACAAGCTAAAAGAAGCTATGCTAATAAAATATCGTTTTATTTTTATCTCAAACATCTAATAAAGGTACTCACTTGTAAACGTCCACACTGTGATTCCATTCTGTAAGTTTCAGAAAAATCCGCTGAGTGGTTCTTGACTTATCTTGCAAACAAACAGCAAACAAACAGAGCTAACAGGAGCTACATCCAGACCAGGAGGCCGACAGAGTCAGTCCGAGCAGAGGAGCTTTTTTTCGGACACATGAGCTGGAAACGGTCTTCTTCTTCTTGGGTCGGTGTACTCCTCTGGAAGTGGTACTGCACTGCGCCCCTAGTGGCCGAAAGTGGTACTGCACCATTTTCTGCCAAAGTGAAAAAGGCTCATATCTGAGTCAAAAATTGGTCTAAAAATATGGGGAAAAAATCCATAAATAGGTCGCACTGGTGTATAGGTCGCAGGCCTTGAATAAAACATAAAAAGGTGCGACCTATAGTCCGAAAAATACGGTAATCAAGTTTTTGTCCTGTAGCAGCAGTGTGGCTGTATTTGACCTCATTACTCACAACCTCTTCTTGGACCTGCTCCTCCAGGTGGGACAGGTGCTGGAAAAGTTCAGAGTTCAGTTCACTCATCACACACTTCTTAGCTGCAGGTGATCTCTGGTGGATGTCTGTCCCTGAAGTGGAAGAAGAGAGCAGCTACCTCTGTCCCAGACTGGAAATAAAACGCAGAGATTTAAAAAAATAAGTTAATAAGATTATGATTTTCAATAAAAAAATTATTTAGATGATGGTGCTGGACAATAATTCAATAACGATAAATTTGCGATATACTTTTATTCAATAACGATGATATGAAGTTTAAGCGTATTTTCGATATTTCGATA